>VNKF01008804.1:0-27299 GCA_008044355.1 Drosophila lacteicornis
AAAAAGTCGTAGAACAAAAAATGTTCAGCTCGAGCTGTTAAATAAAATAAAGGTAGTTCCAGAACTCTTAAACAAAAAAAATCGACACACACACAGACAGACAAACAACAGGACAAACGTTTTCATTTCGGAAAGGCCGTTGAAATCTTGTTTATTGAATATCTTTTGAACGGAGTATCGGATCAGGATGATCGCGGTGTCATTCGACGCGTATTTAAAGCTAGATCACAACAACATTAAAAATTTTGGGATTTTTGCTCCACCGGCCCCAATGGCTCCAATTTTCAAAATTTTCAATTTCGCACTTTCACTCTAATTTTTCCCAAGCTAATCCGTTTTTGAAAAATCTTAGTATGCAGTTTCAAAGAAGTTTACAATACCTTTCGATTAAGATATAAATGGTTCTGATCGGACTATCGTAGCAGATTTTCAATTCTACGGCTGTATATAGTAGTCTCCTTGCGCACCACAGTCTCGGTGCTCATCGTCACTACGTGGACTGCCGTCCACAGTGATTAACGAAATCTACAGTGGCTCGAAGCTTATTTCGTGCAACAATTTAAAAAACTTTTGAATTGGTACTGCCGTTGAATTAGCAAAGATAAATTTTAGCGTAGTATTTTAAAGCAACACTTATAATTATATTCGTAATCATTAAAACAAACAAAAAATTCATAAAAATAGAAAATAGAAGGCAATTCTTATGAAATTGTGTAATTATTATGAATTAACTAAATCTTAGTACAACAGCGGGTGTAATATTCATATTAATTTCTGCAGGAGTGTTTCCATTAGGACTCCAGAAATTGATAATTATGTACTGCGAATTCAGGCCATTGTTATTGTTTACCTTTTAAATTAGTCTAACCGTAGTCGCATTACGAAAGAATTCCGAAACAAACAAGACATATATGTACAAGTAGTCGTCACTTTTAAGGTTCTAATGAACCTGTGTCATAGCCGTATAAGCATCTTATTAAGAAATTTTTAATACTCAAGAGTATAGAATTCATCTTACAATAGTATAGTTTCTATGACGATTTTTTTTGGGTGTGATAAAATGCATTGATCCTGCCAAAAGAATAATTCAGAAATGATAATTTTTGTCATTTTTTTCCACTTAATGCCGTTCGCTATCCTGGAAAGGCTTATATCTCAAATACTGAGAGACTAGCAACGGATAGACGGACATGGCAAAATCGACACGGACATGGCAAAATCGTTTAGTGATGCTAATCAAGATTGTATGAACCTTACTGTGTCGCAGATATTTTGTTTAGTGCGTTGCAAACTTGTGGTCAAAACTATAATTCCCTGCAAGGGTATAAATATCAATATATGTATATAATTTTCTTAAAACACTGCAATATGCGGAAATAATTAAAGACAACACTTTTGCTCTAAAAAAAGATCTATATTTTGAAATTGGATACAACTTTAATATCTCATAGAAAAATTGACTGGAATTACTGGGAGGGGCTAATGTTTTTTATTTAGTTATCTTTAAATGTTGGTTGCAAAAGATGCCAACACTGGTCCTGCCTTTAGCATCCTTTGTTGCCATCAAAGTGAAGCCCTCAATTTGTCAGTCTTGGGAGCCGTGAATGGCTCTCAGACCTCGGAAAGTAAATAACTTGGCCATCAGCGGCTAACTTGAGGCTGTCGCGGAGTCGATCTTGGGGGCGTGAACATGGGAATCTGCCTAGCAACGGGGGGACGGCGAAATCCAATTTGACTAATCTGCGCAGAGCACACAGAAAGGTGGCAGAGCCCTGACGGACAGGTGGCAGCGTCTTTAGTCCTGCGTCCCGTCCTTTTTTGGCTGGCCGATCACAAGCCGAGAAAACCATTTTGCGGTAGTTAATTCGCTTGCTGTATGTTTTCGTTAAAAGTTATACAGCTGAGTGGCTTCCGGACACTTTAAAAAGTTGTTTAAATAAGTCTACGATTTTAATGCTCGAATTAGATTTGTGTGTGCAATTATATATTTTTTTTAATAATAATACAAAAACTTATAATCACATAAAAGTAACTTTATAATTTGTAGAATCTGGAAGTACTTGAAAGTATATAATTACTCTAAAGAATTTGGTTCTTGGTAAAAGATAAAAGAGGCTTTTGGTTGATGTTGTTTTTATACCCAGTACCCATAGGGTACAAGGGTATTATAAGTTAGTGCCAACCGAGAATGTATGTAACAGGCATAAGGAGAAATCTCCGACCCTATAAAGTATATATATTCTTGATCAGCATCACCAGCCGAGTCGATCTCAGATCTCAGAGACTATAAGAGCCAGAACCACCAAATTTGGGACTGTTTTCAAATCCGTTGCATGCAGATTAAGTTTGTTCTTAAATTTGGCCACGCCCACTTTCACCCCCGAAAGTCATTATAAACGGTATATAAGCATAGTCGTAATTTTCGGCTTAAAGTAAATAAATAAAATAAATAAATAGGCATTCGCGGACGTTTTCTGAAAATGTGAGTAAAATTGGATGATAAACATGGAAGTTATTAACAATAAAGTTTCTGTGTATGTTTTTTCTGTGCCGGGGTGTCGCTCAGCATGTTCCTAGCAACATTTGTCTCTTTGGGATGTTGCTCAACATGTTTCTCGCAACATTTGTCTTTATTAGTCAACAGTTTCATGTGTCCATGTTCATAGGCTATTTAATTTCACTCACAATGCTTTAGGTACCGGGTATCTCAGAGTCGGTCACCCTCGACTGTAGCTTTCCCACTTCTTTTGTTTAGTTCTTATACATATTCTACAAACAGAGTTAGAGAACAAACTCTATTTTTTTGGCAGTGTTCGCTTTGCTCTTCCGGCTTACACATAAATTCAAATCAAGATTTCCTTTATGCGCTGCATAAATTTGCCATGCTAATGATTCGAGGCCTTCTCCAAAAAGGCTTATTTAGGTTCGCTAAATTGTGAGCAACACAAATCCTTTTATCAATTACATACATGGGTGCCGAAGCGGGGCTGTGGGGGTGTTGGGTGGTTCGTGGCTTAATGGCACGTGCGTCGACAGCAAACAGCAAACAATGAGAGCAAGAACACTACAAGAAGAGTGCCAAAATCAACAAGAGCGAAGTCAACCAGCTGTCCGTCACACATACGCCCCGAAAGCCGCTGTTGCTGGTGGCACTGCTGCTTCGGTTTGTTCCTTTACTATTTGCACACGCCAAAAATTGAGTTCCCTGTGTGAGGCTTTTCAGCGAAAATGTCGCGTTTTACTCAGCTCTTGCTTAGAAACTTAAAAATGTTTCCTGTTGGGAACTCCAACAACCAGTTTTTGGACTTGCCTGGTGATGTAAGAGTAAGTAAATGTATGTAATATATGGGATTGGAGATGACTTATTACACCTGTTGACACTGAATTTAAATACCCTTGATAAAGAATAAGAAAGATATTAAACGAAGGTACTACCTTTTTTACATAAAATAATATAAAAAGTGATAGTAGGGTGGTGTACTCCAAGCCCTTTAATCGACTTTCCTTGAACTACACTCAATTTATCTTTTCTTCGTTGAATAGGTAAAGATAGTAAGTACCTTTCCTTTCACTGTCAGAGCAAATTTGTCGACTGAGATTTGTATTGTAATCAGGCATTTTGGACCACTTGGATGTTGCCTAATGAAGCAAAGTGTTGAATGTCTGTGGCACACACTGTGGCACACACATCCACAAAAAAACCGTATGTTAAGGATGTGTGTGCGTGCCAAAATACATAAGTCGAATATAATTCTTATGAAAATGTGCTTCGGTGAACAATTGAGCGATCAGCACTTTGTTGTGAAGCTGTCAAGGCACGCAAGAGGATTGCCTTATTGGCAATCATTTAAATGTTGAAAATTGTCTGATTGGCGAGTTATTAATATTATCTTTATTTCGTCGGAAGAAAATTGTACAGATTAAATAAATTAAGCAAGTGAAATAAAAAAACTAATTGAGTAATAGCAAAACCCGTACACTACATTTTGCATAATGTATCTAAAAATATTTAGTTAAAATTTCAGACAAATCGGCCTGATAGTGGACTAGAATTTGATGATGCCAGTTCTAACAAGTGGGAATTTTCTTCGCTTAAGCTCTGTGAATACACTTGTTGCTGGCTTGCATGTACTGTGCGGCGGCCGATGTTCGCACGTCGTGCTCTAGGCGTTTTGGACTATGGACAGAGTGGTGAATTTAGCCTCAAATACACAGTTCAACTTACCACCTTAAAGACAAATGCCTGCTGTTGAAATTGAATAAAAATTTGCACTATACACGTGATTGATTTAATGGTCTCCATTGAAATGTTAGGAATCGAATAACTTATTAAAAAAAAAAATTTATTTTACAAGTTCACAGTGAACACAATACCGGTTTGTCACATAAAATTAACTGAGCAGAGAACAATGAGTAGCTGTCAAACACATGCTATGTATCAGAGATAGCGCTGTACATATGTAAAAAAAAGATTTTCCCGATTTTCTGTTTAAATTTTTCCTGAATTTTCTTTGCTATAATCCTCACGGAGACCGAGACCTTTCCAACGAATGCAAATCCGTGGAAATCGGGTCGTGCGTTTTGGAGTTAAAGCGTCAGGAAGAAACCCGACTTATTATACCCGGTACCCATAGGGTACAAGGGTATTATAAGTTTGTGCCAACCGAGAATGTATGTAACAGGCAGAAGGAGGCTTCTCCAACCCCATAAAGTATATATATTCTTGATCAGTATCACCAGCCGAGTCGATTTAGCCATGTCCGTCTGTCCGTCTGTCCGCCCGTGTGAAACAACAGATCTCAGAGACTATAAGAGCTAGAGTTACCAAATTTGGTGACAACATTGGAATCTGTTGCACGCAGATCAAGTTTGTTTTAAAATTTGGCCACGCCCACTTCCGCCCTCAAAAATCATAAAAAACGTTAAATAAGCTATACTCGATTTTTTTCGGGTAAAAGTTAATAAATACAAAAAATGTATAAAATAAAGCGGACGTTTCCTGAAAATTTCAGTAAAATCGGATAATAAACATGGGAGATATTAGCAATAAGGATTGAATTTTAACACACCGCCCAAAGGCACTGCTATTGCAAGCTGTAGCCGACAGGTGGCGCATTCGAGCCTTGGCCGTGCGATATAATGGCGCAAATGTATGTATGTACAATGTATGTATGTACAATTTTAGGTACCGGGTATCTCACAGTCGAACACAGTCGACTGTAGCTTTCTTACTTGTTTTTATATAGTAGATATATTATTTATCAAATAAAAACACCTCTTAACGAGGTGAGATTAAAGTGACGATGGCACTAGGAATGTCGGAAATATTTCAAAATATCGATATATCGATATTTTTCTCTTAAAAAAAATGTTATCATCGCGATATTTTTTGGGCAAAAATAGGCCATATTGATATATTTTTGAGATGATATGTCCGATATTTTATCTTTGGTCACTCTTAAGCCAGAAAGTGAAGAAATCCCGAAATGGTTACCGCTGAGGGCATCCTAACAAAAGATACCCTTCTAAAAATATCAGAAAAGCAATTGAGTGGTTTGCTGCAGAATAACATACTCATAAAAGCCACCATGCTTGATCCTCGATTTAAAAAAATTTATTTCGATATGCCTCTTCACGTAAAAAATGTCACTGATGAAATCATAAAGCAGATGGTTGAAATACTGCCTTCGTCTGAAGGAGAAATGGATTGCGGAGAACAGGACGTGGTCGCTTTAAGCGTACAGGAATATTTTCTAGATCTGCACAACAGGACCATAGAACTCCGAGACTCTGTAGTTCAGAGTTCCGAAAGAAATGAAATTCAGCTTTTCTTTAGTAGTAGTTGGGAAACAAATCCTTTAGATTTCTGGATCTCACAAAAATCAACTATGCCCATTAGGGCGGGTCAATTTGTTCCTGTCCAAAAAATCCTGAAAATCGTCCCCCATAATCGGAATCTACGGAGAATTCTAAGAAAATTTCACCACGAAACTATGTGTCTAAAATGAATTCCTAGCTCGCGCCGTGAAGCTTAAAGATTTCACTATGAGGTACATAAGGTATTTCGAGGTATTTAAGGCATTTTAATTTATTTAAAAAAAAACATACGCATTTTCCAATTATGTTGGAGTCAATTCTGATTCATCTTTTTACAACAAATTTTATAATTTTTTTTTAAATTTATTTAACTTATACTTTTTTTTTAATTCGACAAAATGAGCCAAACTAGCCATGTACTGAGCCTCATATAAGAAAGTAAAAGCAATGCGTCTGTAACTTTTTAACTAAGTAAGGTATCGGTCTGAAAATTGAAATATGTATATATTCAAAGGCATTTTAAGCAACTAAATTAAAGTAGGCGTAGGCGTGATAAAAGGCGGAATTTAATTTTATTTTTTATTATAAAGTTTATTTGCTTTCCAACAAGTAGGTAATTTTTGCATTTTGTTGACTTGGAATATAACGTCATCTTATTAGAATATCAAATCTTCTTTGACTCCATTTGAGGAACTTTGGAACGACTTTCTAAAGTCAATGCCATAACAGCATCTCGATTCTGTGGCATAACTCATCGTGAGACATGTGTTAACAACTGCACACATCGTTCGGTGCCCTGAATGTGCGATGGAATTGCTGGATCTTACAGTGGTATTTCAGCAGAATTTATGTATTCCAACAAGTGATCGTGTGGGATGTTTGCAGTAAATGGAGGTTCAAATAAGATGTCGTCTTTATCCAAGTCAACTAAATGCATATAATCGGTGCAATCGAAATTAATGCGATTCTTTTTATAAGATCTAAGTTAAGTTGGGTCATATAATTTCTCGCGATAATACATAATTTTATTAATTGCACTTTCGCGAACTGTTTTTCTTTCATCGAAAAGCATTGTTAACAAAATATTTTCTGTATGGGCGAAGAATGCATTGTTTTGGATTGCTTAGTTTACAATTTCTCTCAGATTTTGTGGTAAAAATTGCGTTGATTGAATAAAATTAAATAAAAGTTTACTGCCATATACCATATACCGAATTAAAAAATTTGACATTAAAATACATCGGTATATAAACTTTCATAATGAAATTAGCAAACAGTTTTAAATTTGTCGAAGGTAAACTACTTGCGACATAAAGACGTAAAACTCTGCTGGCTTTTGTTAACCAACGAGAATGAATCATTTTTCCGGGTTTCATGCTGGCAAGATCTTTTTCGATATAGATATAAAACGTCTGTCGAAAGACTTTTTCATCTCTATTATCCATTGCTGGAGGCATATTCTCCAATGAAATGGGTTCAAAGTCAGGTATGGCCTAAAACAAAATGTTTGTTTTAATTTAAAAATGCTCTATTAAAACTCTTAAAACTCTTACCGGAAGTTGTTCACAGGTCTCAAGTAACTTCATCAAAGTCCCACTAGCTGTACGTGGTCCACTTGTAGTTGCATTTTCCAAGGCATTGAACAAATGGCGAAATGGAAGTTCGTTAAAATGCAACAAACAAACAACCCAATGTAATGGTTTATTCAATAAAAGTTCAAATTTTCGAATTATTCCATTTTCAATTCCAGTATTGGTGGGTTCTCCATCACAGCAAACTCCAATCAAGTTACTAAGCGTTAATTTTTTTTCCATAAAGAACTCCCATAATTGGATTCGCTTAGTATTGGAATCCTCAGCATCAACTTTTATGTGCCCCAACAGCTTGCCTTGCGGTTCCTTAAGAATCACTATATGAGACTCCTTTGTACTCTCGGATGGTATTTTCCATTAACTTCATTCCGTGTCAGAGCGTCATTTTTCCTGCCATCAAAAAAAAAAGCTAGTAAAGCTGAATCATTTTGCTGCATACGTCGAACGGTCTACCTGCATTTAATTTTTTCTCGTCCAACTTTGGATTTATCCATAATAATTGTCTCCCTATTTTTATCAGAAAAATCCAATGTCTTTAAATAAGGCTGTAGCCAAACAGGAGGCAACTCTGTCCGAAATGCCGAAACTATCACACATCATTGCGAAATTAAATGCATCGTATCTCTTAGCGTAAGGTCCCCGTTTGTTGAAACTCAGATCTTTTGCTGCTGGCATTGTAAACTCAAATTCACCCTCGATGTTCATATGCGCAGATTCGGGTCTTTAAAAAGGATCAGAGCTTTCTGGCAATTGGCTTGACTGTTCATCGACTATATTTAGCACGACTTCGGGAATGGTATTCATTCTGCTGGTGTGTTGGTCAATCATGAACATTTTCAAGTGGTCAGGAATTAATCCGCAGGAGCATGGCATTGTTTTCTTACAACTGAATTTAGCGACATAAAACAAATCATTTAAGCATTTCTCAAATTCAGTAATTGAATTAGTTCTAGTAATGTTTTTAACTTCTCGCTGATATTTTTTTTATAAATTTATTAAGCTTTCTAATGATGCTTTTTATATTTATTAATTTAATATTCGTCTTTCTCCAAATTTCAATTATTTTGTCTGCAATCATCGAAGTAAGGCTTGCATAAGAGTGTTGTTTTTTTGTTTGCTGTTTATTACGATCACTCACGTAAAAATAATATTTAAGTACATCCCGAAAAGTTGGCAAATTTAGCTCGGAAAATTCACTAGGTACACCAATGATATTTGCGATCTGCTTTGAATTGAAACTTAATGCAAACATCATAATAATACTGTCAATTTCCGAATTGTCAATAAACATCGCTGATGATTCCATAATTTTAAATTATTAGCACACGTTTCTTTGTTAACAGTCAAATACTAAGTAAACCAAATTTATTACACGAATTTAGAACTGATAACAATCTTGAACTTTATTTACTGGTAGTCTATGGTATTCAATGGCGTAGATAGCAATTTTCGAAAGAGGGATAACTTACCAATAGGGACTGATGCTCTTGACTGCCCCCACACCTACGCCACTGCCGTTGGTTGACAAGTTTTACCGCAAAATGTATTATCATTTAAATAAACTGTTATAAGAGGAATGCAAAAAAGCTTTACAAAAGCTTTAATATTATTATATTTCTAAAGCTTATCTTTAGATAGCTTCTTAATGTAATAATATATTTCTTTGCAAGCAAATAAAATTTATAATAAAAAATAAAATTAAATTCCGCCTTTTATCATGCCACGCCTACTTTTATTTAGTTGCTTAAAATGCCTTTGAATATATATTTCAATTTTCAGACTTCGTTAAAAAGTTACAGAGCATTGCTCCTACTTTCTTATATGAGGCTCAGTACATGGCTAGTTTATAAAATTATAAAATTTGTTGTAAAAAGATGAATCAGAATTGTCTGCAACATAATTGGAAAATGCGTATGCTTTTTTTTAAATACATTAAAATGCCTTAAATACCTCGAAATACCTTATGTACCTCATAGTGAAATCTTTAAGCTTCACGGAGCGAGCTAGGAATTCATTTTAGACACATGGTTTCATGGTGAAATTTTCTTAAAATTCTTCGTAGATTCCGATTATGGGGGACGATTATACTTAATAAAAAAGCGAACTTCGGTAAACCGAAGTGGGTATACCCTTGCAGTCTGCAATTGGATCATTGAAAATCGACCCATTTTAGTAATGTTGAAAAAATATCGAATTTAGTAAATTTTACATTTTACATGTATAATTTTACACTTTCATATAAATCGACCACTCGCGTTTATGGCAGCTATATGATATAGTTGTCCGATCTTAAAAAAATGAAAACCGTAATTCTAGAACCATAAGAAACTGATATATCTCAAAATTTATAGGAATACGTTTAAAAACAGAGAAGTTAAAATTTTGTATACCCTTGCAGAGGGTATTATAATTTTACCATGATATTTGCAACGCAGTGAAGGAGGCATCTCCGACCCCATAAAGTATACATATTCTTGGTCATCATCACCAGCCGAGTCGATCTAGCCATGTCCGCTTGTCTGTCTGTCCGTCTGTCGGTTTCTACGCGAACTAGTTTCTCACAGTTTTTGAGCTATCGAGCTGAAATTTTCAGCATAGTCTTATTTCTTTAGCACGCAGTATATATGTATGTCGGAACGGCCGAAATCGGACTACTATACCTATAGCTGCCATATGAATGATGGCGAAATTAATGTAAAAAAAATGGAACTTCTCTGTTTTTAAACGTATTTCTATAAATTCAGATATAGCAGTTTTAAATGGTTCTAGAATTACGGTTTTCATTTTTTTAAGATCGAACAACTATATCATATAGCTGCCATAGAGACGATCGGTCGACTTATATGAAAATGTAAAATTCTACATGTAAAATGTAAAATTTACAAAATTCGATATTTTTTCAACATTACTAAAATGGTTCGATTTTCAATGATCCAATTGCAGACTGCAAGGGTATACCAAGTTCGGTTTACCGAAGCTAGCTATCTTTCTCGTTTTACATTAATTTCGCCATCATTCCTATGGCAGCTATAGGATATAGTAGTCAGATTTCAGCCGTTCCGACATATATACTGCGTGCTAAAGAAATAAGACTATGCTGAAAATTTCAGCTCGATAGCTCAAAAACTAAGAGACTTGTTTGCGTAGAAACCGACAGACGGACAGACAGGCGGACAGGCAGACGGACAGACGGACGGACATGGCTAGATCGACTCGGTTGGTAATGCTGATCAAGAATATATATACTTTATGGGGTCGGAGATGCCTCCATCACTGCGTTGCAAATATCATGGCAAAATTATAATACCCTCTGCAAGGGTATAAAAATAAGAAGTGTATTGGTGTTGTGAAATGAGTTGATATGTTGAGGAAATTGTTGTTTGGGCTTTGCTTTTATTTTGTTGTTTTCGGATTATTATTATTTTTTAATGGTATTGGTTCTGCTTTCCATTATTGACGTAGAGTGATCTTTGGTGTTCAGAATCCTTGAAGCCCTTGGAGCGTGATATGTGCCACGGGGTTGTCGTTGCAGGACTTAGGCTACGCCTAGTAGAACCATTTTTAGCCTATTTAAGAACCATTTTGTATTGATGTCAGACCGACTGGTATTATTTTTTAGTAAGACCTTTTTGGTCTTACCTCAATACTCAAAGACAGATAAAACCGATTTGGTCTTATATTAACCCGTTTCTGGTCTCACATTTCTAAAAGACCTTTTCAGTCGTACTTTAATAACCATGTGGTTCCAATTTTGACCTATTGGTATTATTATTTATTTTGACCGTTTGGTGTATAAATAATAACTATTTGGTTTCATTTTTTTAAATGAAATTACATTTAATTATTTATTTAAACATGTTATTAATAATATTTGAATTACAGGTTTTTACATTAAAGTCTACTTATTAAATGTACTTAAATCTAAAATACATTTTCCATTATTCATTGGATATAAATGCTCCTGCTAGAGCTTCCAATAAGAGCCATGCTCCTTTTTGTTCCACACCCTCTGTTGTTCATGTTAGCTGCGTCGTCTTCAGTACCACCCTGACTCGTTGAGGAATCCTAGGATTGCTAATATCTTCAGCTTTCGTACCTCTTTCAGGGATTCTAGCTGGTAGGCACCGAACGTGCTCTGATCCTGTTTAATGCTGGACACTTGCAGGGCAGAGGCTCTGGTGTCTCCTGTTCCTTTGTGCCTTTGCAGCTTTTGCAGCTTGCATTGTTTGGTAGTCCCATCTTCATTGCGTGCGTTCCAATCGCCCAATCGTTGGCCAACATTGTTTCGATCTTTTGTACTCACTCTTTCTTGACCATTCCTTGTTGGCTATCATTCTGAAATGGTCATGAATCCTGTCTGGACTGAGTTGAGCGAGGTCGGTATCCTTCTAATTTCTGCACTGCCAGCCGAGCCTGCTTGGGCTAGCTCGTCTGCATTTTCATTACCTGGGATGTCGATATGTCGCGGCACCCAGGTAATTTGTAAGTTATTGTTTTTGGCAAGATTATTTAGGGCGCACTTGCATTCTGCCACTAACCGCGAGTTTGTTTTTACGGCTGTAAGAGATGTTATAGCCGCTTGGCTGTCTGAGTAGATCCGAACCTTGGAATTCCCCCAGCTTTCAGCATAAATTCCAGCCCCCACCCCGCAGTTCATCTTAGAGCTGTCGGTGTCTGTTATTCTGCTCGTTGTAAAATGCCATCAAGTATCTTGCCGTGCCGTATGCGATGTTCCTTCCAGCAATTGCTTGCCTTCAGTCTTGCCGCACTCTGCGCGGCAATGTCCTTGATGAACAGATCAATCGGCATTGTATCTAGGATGACATTTAGAGCAGCTGCTGGGCACGATGGCATCGCCTCCGTGGCTCCTGCGCATGCTGATCTTTGTATCCTTGTTAGCTTTGTAATATTGTACTCCCTAGTTAGTGCTAGCCACCATACTAGGGCTCCGTAAGTTAGTATTGGTCGTACCACCGCTGTGTAGAGCCAAATTATTGTCTGTAGGTGTAGTCCCCACATGTTTTCAAACATCTTCCTGCACGAGTAGAAAGCGATGCTTGCTTTTCGAGCTCTCTCTGCGACATTCAGCTTTCATGAGAGCTTCGGGTCCATTATCACTCCTAGATACCTTGCCTGCTCTGATAGCTGTAATTCGATGCCCTCTATCTTGGTCTTGTTGTATACTGGGATCTTCGTCCTCTTCGTGAAGAGAATGAGTTACGTTTTACTGAGGTTAATACCTAATCCGCAGGTCTTTGCTCACTTATTTAATCGATCCAATGCGACCGTCATTAGTTCGCTAATAATGTCGGGGTAACGTCCTGATACTAGTAGAACTACGTCATTTGCGTATGCTACTACATTTACTCATCCCATATTAAGTTCTTTCAATATGCTGTTAATTTTTATCATCCAGAGCAGAGGCGATAAAACCCCGCCCTGAGGTGTGCCTCTCTTCACTACCCGAGTGAGGTGAATGCCACTCCTGCTCCTCAGCATAGTCTTATTTCTTTAGCAAGCAGAATATATGTCGGAACGGCCGAAATGGGACTACTATATCCTATAGCTGCCATAAAAATGATGGTGTTCGAAACGATACCCAAGACAATTGACTTCAGAAACCATAGCGGGCAATGACGGATATCCGTTGTATCGACGTAAATGACCTAATAATAATGGGAAAACGGCAACCATTAGAAGTCGTAGACAGGACGTTGAAGTTGATACTCGTTGGGTGGTTCCGTATTGTCCATTATTTTCGAAAATGTTCAATGCCCATTAAAATGTGGAGTACTGTAATTCAGTAAAATCCATTAAATATATTTGAAAGTATGTAAATAAAGGAAGCGATTTGGCTGTTTTTGGTGATAATAGACGTGATGAAATTACACAGTATCAAATGGGGCGCTATATTAGTATGTAGTAATGAAGCAGTCTGGAGGATTATGTCGTTTCCAATACACAAAAGGCATCCTGTGGTTGTTCACTTGGCTGTGCATCTTAAGAATGGCCAACGTGTTTATTTTAATGAAGCAAATGTTTTGGAAAGAGCAGCCCACCAGCAACTACGTTGACCGTTTTTTTCCAATTATGCGAACTGATACATTTGCGACAAATTTGTTATATTCTGAAGTGCCTTCTTATTACACATGGAGTGTGTCTTCGAAAAAATATCAAAGACGTAAACAAGGAACACCAGTCGATGGGCATTCAGGCCTTTTTCAAAAGGCAGATGCATTTGGAAAAATATATCCTGTACAAACTAACAATGCTGAGTGTTTTTATTTGGCCCAAAATCATTTCAAGAATTAAGAACAATCAATGGTTATTTGTGTCAAACATATCTTGAAGCATATCAACTCTTGCATTTATTGAAGGATGATGCACATTGGGATTTAACACTTTATGATGCATTTATTTCAGCTAATCCACAACAAATACGATTCCTTTTTGCCATTATAACATCAACATGTATGCCATCAAATGCACTTGAATTATGGAATAAATATAAAAAATATATAGCAGAAGATATTTTAATTCGTTTGCGTAATTATGAAAGAAATCCTGATTTGTTGATTACCTTGGAAATGTAGAACGAAGCTTTGATAATAATTGAAGATATGTGTCTAACGATTGCAAATAAAGAATTAGGACAATTGGGTATGACTGCACCAAATCGTGAGATGAATGATTTGTTTGATCGTAATTTGCAACGTAGGCAGGAATTTAATTCTAATGACTTGCGTTTATTTGTACAATCGAATATAACCAAATAAAATATTCAGCAAAAACATGTATATGACACAGTCATGCAGGAGGATTATATTTCTTGGATGCACCTGGTGGTACAGGTAAAACGTTCGTTATATTGATTTTGAAGACTATTCGATCGAAACAGAAATTTGCATTGGCACTTGCATCTTCAGGAATTGCTGCTACATTATTAGAAGGTGGTCGGACCGCACACTCGGCATTAAAATTCCCATTGAATGTACAAGTGATTGAAACTCCGACTTGCAATATTTTGAAAAATTCGGCTATGGCGAAAGTTTTGCGATTATCGTAAATTATTTTATGGGATGAGTGTACAATGGCGAATAAAAAATTACTAGAAGTATTTAATCGAACAATGCAAGATTTACGTGGTAATCAACAGCTTTTTGGTGGTGCTTTGATATTACTTTCAGGGGATTTTCGTAAAACATTGCCGGTCATTCCTAGATCAACTCCTGCTGATGAAATAAATGCCTGTTTGAAGTCATCAGTTGTGTGCAGATACATATGTGAAAAAATTGACACAACATAAATATGCGTATACACCTTGTGACGACCCCTAAGGACCCCTTTATGGTTCATAGTTATTAGTTATAGTTTGTTAGATCTAGTTTGTTAAATAGTTTTAAGTCACAGAAGTTAAATATAAGTCGGAGTTAAGGAGAAGATGGTTTGCAGTGTATTGACAGAAGGGGAAATAGAGGGGGAGAAAGAGAAGGAATCAGGGCCAGCAAAACCACGCTTACATGGTGATCTCAACACCGGCTGAGCTGCACACGAGAGAGCGAGAGAGAACACGCCCGAGTTTCACGGTCACGGCCACGGCCGAAAATCTCTGCATGCCGCTGCCGCGAGTCAAACGAAATATGCCAGCGATGTTCCGAATAGGAAGGCCGGTTGAGAGGAAACGAGAGGGGAATAGGTCCAAAAGGGACCGCGCTCTGCCATCGTCGCCATATACAGACAAAAAAAGGCTGGAAATGAGAAGGGAGAGGGGGGGGCGCGATCGTGCGGCTGCAGTCACACCTCAAGGAAGTAAAGCGCGGCGCTCTCGCGCTGCCGTCCGAAAGTTATTGGAAGTTCGGGAAGGAGGCAGAGGAGGGGATGAATGAAGGGTATGAGAGAGAGAAGCCTGGCACTTGTCGAAGAGCAGCGAAGATGATCAGAAGTAATGTTTGCCAGTGACACCGAGCCAGAAAAGTGAAAGGAGAAAAAAAAAAAACACGTGCAAGGGAAAACTTAGTGAAACGAAAAACTGTGAAATAAAAGACAATAACTATTAATAAAGTGAAAACGAAAAAGAACCAAGAGCTAGAAACTTCAGAGAAAAGTAAGGAAGCAAGAAGAAGGAGTAAGAATAAGAAACGAGAATAGCGGGTAAGCTATAAAAAACTGGTGCAGTCAAGGATTTAAATGAAAAAGTTTACAAATAAAAATGAAAAACAAAACGAGATCGTATGAAGAAAATAAAGAAAGTGAATAAAAATTGGAAATTAACATTGAAAAAATCGAACCCACGTGTGAATAATCTAACAAAAAAATAATTCAAGAGTCGGCGGCTGCCGGCTGAGGGTAAGCATACAAAGCGCCAATTTCTGGGTCTGCCCGTTTTTGCCCTAGTTGAATATTAACCGTAGCTTAAACGCACATTTCTGGGTTCTCCCGTTTTTGCAATAGTCAACTAATAACCGTAGTTAAACGCAAATTTCTGGGTTCTCCCGATTTTGCAATAGTCAAATATTAACCGTAGATTGGATGCAAATTTCTGGGGTCTGCCCGAGTCTATGCTAGCTGTAGTTTTGGTATACATTTCAAAGTCCAATCACGAGTATCACTGCTTGAGTATTAATCCTAGTCCGAGTGTAGGAATCTTTGCGATCCCTTACAACCAGCGCAAGAGAACGCAAGAACGGTAGAAGAGAAAGTAGTAGAAGAGATTGAGTGGGAGCGTAGAATGGGAGAGAAAGCGGCGGCGTCCTTTACTGGGCCTGCCGTGGCCGTGGGGGCGTCACCTCTAGGTGAAACCCTCCGAACCGATCCTGCGGGAGCTCCTCGAGGAGGGATCCGACCACGTCCCCCAGGGTGAGTCCTTCACACCAGGAGGGGCTGTTGGGCGGTAGAGCTAGAAAAAACATCGGCGATGTATCGATACATCGATGTTTTTCCAAATATCGAAACATCGAAGATTTCAAATTTTATGTTTAATTTTTATGTTTAATTTAATTAATGTTTAATTTAATTTTAATCAACTTAAAAATCAAAATTCTTCTTTCTACAGATTTCAAATGAAGCTGCATTCAAAACATGCGTTTTAAAATACTTTTGCGTACCTGCTACATCTACCGAAAGTGAAAGAATGTTTAGTGAAGCAGGCCTCGTTGTCAGCGAAAAGCGAAGCTCTTCCCAAAAAGTTAAGATATGTTATTATTTATTAACAGAAATGACTGGATGTCATAAGAATATGTTGAATAATTTTAAACAAAAACGACTGGATGTCATCATTTGAATTTTAATTTTAAAGGAATTGTGATTTAATTTTAATTTGTTTAGTGTTACTACTGTTTAAGTTCAATTTTTAATTTTTAAGAAAATAAAAGAAAGAAATATGGATCTCAAATAAATTTTTTATTATTTTGTTTAACATGTATACTTTTTTTATTATATATATATATTTACATATATTTTATTTATATATATATATTGGAATAAAGCGAAATAAATTTTTCTAAATTGCACTCGGAAAAAACTTTGATGTATCGATACATCGATGTTTTTTTCTTAAAAACATCGAAACATCGATGTACGTAAATATCGATGATTTTTCAGCTCTAATCGGCGGGAATGGCTGGGGTGGCGATGGTTGTCAATGGTGACGGCGGTTCGAATGTGACTGTCGGCGGCGCCTGGCTGTTGGCCGCTAGTGACTGTGGCGCTGGCGGGGACCGCGAGTCGCGTCCCGCATTGACTGGGCTGAGCCCTTCGAGCGCGGACGCAACGCCTGTCGGGGCCGTAGCGTCGCCGTCTCCGGTCGTAGGGGAGGCTGAGGACCTGGTGGCCGTTCGTGCCGTGGGTCGGTCGCCCCAATGCCGGTGGCGATGACGCCGTTCCTGATCCTTGTGGTGGTGCGTGTGCTTATTGCTTAGCGGCATCTTCTTGGAATTAAACTTTTCGATCGCAATGACTCCGTCGGCGAACTTCAGCGCCGCTGTATCGATTACTCAATACCGCGACTCCTGGCGGTGATCGGTATCGCGTGCTTTTCCCCCGATCTGGCAACTCCTTGAAGCGTGATGAGTCTGTGTAAGTGAGTGCGATGTAGTGAAATGAATCTGTGGAGAGTAAGAAATATATTAGTAGTTTCTTCCCCTTAGGGCGCTAACTGTTTCGGGGCGGTACCTATCCTAGGGGCTAGTCATTGTGTGGCGCTTGATCGAGGCTCGTAGCCGGCGTGGAGAGGGCCAGACAGGGGTATATTTTTCCCAATTGGGGTGGGGATGTTGGACGAGCGCACATCATCAGCAAGTGGCCCCCAAGACCCCCTGGCTTCCCTCGGGCAGGTCACGAGCATCGTGGTCCTCGTAGACATTGATGGCTCGGGAATCCTCTGCGTTGTTGCGGTCATCGTCTTCGTCGCTTTGATGGTAAGGCTTAAGATTGGCCGTGCGGCGGCAGCGGCTTCCGGCGTCTCGCAGTCGAACCACTCGGAACGGTCCTTCGTATTTCGCGGCCAATTTGGCGGCAAAGCCATCGGCGGCGTTCGACAGTACGTGACTGCGAACGAGAACTTGAGAGCCCAGTGGTGGTCTCCACTCCGGCCTCCGAAGATTATAGTGTTGGCCTTGCTCGGAAGTGGCACGCTCGGCGTTTTCGCGAACAACCTTGAATATGCTGTGTAGCTGCTCACTCCTCTCTGCGTGCGGAATCAGTGCTGTTCCCCTTCCTGGAGTTACTTCGTCGTAGAGTGTATTGGATAACCAGGGCTCACGGCCTAGAACCAAGAATGCGGGGCTGAAGTCGAGTCGAGGAACACCAGAAGGACCGTGTTCCCTTGTTTGGAACGTGGAAGGGGTCCCACAAAATCCGCACACAATACGTTGAAAGGTTCGTCGACCTGGCGCGTGAACATTTTACCGGCCGGCTTCTCTTGACTCACCTTAAACTTCTGGCAGCTAGGGCATGGCCGTACGTATTTGGCTACTTCTCTGAACACTCCAGGCCAGTAATACCTTTGGGCCACCCGTGTGCTTGTCTTGCGCACGCCCAGGTGCCCGGTGGTCGTGGCACGCTGTCAACACTCTCCCGCGGTAGTTAGTGCCCACGCACAACTTCCAGGGGGTGTATTCTTCTTCCTCCGGGCGCAGTCCAATGCGTCTGTAAAGTTGTCCGTTATCCTCCCGAAAGTCCGGGAACCTGGCCGGCTCCTGCCGGATCCTGCGTAGTATCTTGGCGATCCACTTGCAGTCGTTATCTTGCACCTGCGCCTGTTGTATAGTTGCCAGAGGCAACAACCGTGGGCTTGTCGATGGAATTCAACCACTTCAGTGAGTGATGGTCGGTGATCACCTCGAAGTGGTATCCTTCGAGGGAGCAGCGCATCTTGCGAATGGCCCACACTATCGCAGGACATTCCTTTTCCGTTACTGAGTAATTACGCTCGGCGGTATTTAACCGGCGATTGGACGTTCCTGCTTGTCTATGGTCTCGGTGAGCACGGCCCCAACACCGTATTCGCTTGCGTCTGTCTGGAGTACAAATTTCTCCTCGAAGTCCGGGCACGCAAGAATCGGCGCCTCTATGAGCAGATCCTTCAGTCGTTGAAAAGCCTGTTCCTGTTTCTCCGTCCATTCCCATTTCCGATCCTTCTTGAGTAGGGAATTCATCGGCTCGACTACGTCAGCGATGTTTGGCACGAAGCGACGCTACCAAGACTCTATACCGAGGCATCGGCGAAGCTGCTTTAAGTTCGTCGGCGGCGTCAGTTCCCGGATGGCCGCGACCTTTTCGGGGTCGGTCTGTATCCCGGCCTCGCTGATCACGTACCCAAGGTATTTTATGCTCTGCTGGAAAATGTCGTCTAAGTAAGCGAAAGCATGCGGCTCCATGTCAGGGCCGATGACGGTATCCAGCGCTCGTTGAAATGTGGCCGAGGCCGAATGTAGACCGATGCCCTTCGGACCTTCACCTTCCAGTGAAATAGTCCGCGACCCGGGACTGTGAATGCCGTGCATTCCCGCCTGGCTGGTGCTACTGGGATCTTCCAGTACCCATTCTTCAGGTCCAACGATATATAGCGGGAATTTCGCAGCCGCTCCAAGATGTGATGAATTCGAGGCAACGGGTAAGCATCGGGAATCGAATTCTCATTCAACTGCCGGTAGTCGATGCACATCCTGGCGTCTCCATTTTTCGTTGCCGTGATGACT
Source organism: Drosophila lacteicornis (assembly GCA_008044355.1). Taxonomy (NCBI): domain Eukaryota; kingdom Metazoa; phylum Arthropoda; class Insecta; order Diptera; family Drosophilidae; genus Drosophila; species Drosophila lacteicornis. The sequence goes on from VNKF01008804.1 coordinate 19,607, forward strand.
ATCGGCGCACTATGGGGATTCTTGGATGGTTCTAAGCGTCCGTCGCGGAGCAGCTCGTCGATCTGTCGGTCGATGACGGCTCTCATCGCGGGGTTCCTGGGATGATGCCGCTGCTTGATGGGGCAATAGTTGCGCATCACGATGTTGTGCTCGGCGATGTGGGAGACATCGGCTAGGGTATCGAACCGGGACAGTTCCCGTTCGAGAAACTTCCCTATCTAGGGCTCTGGGTAGTTCTCTTCTTGGTTACTGGGATGGACCTGTATGCGTACGCGAAGTCCGGATGGATATCCTTGTTGGTTGATAGTCCTTGTGATTATAGTGTCCTTGCTGATAGCTCTGCTGATCGACTGTGATGTTGTCTCTGGTAACTCTGCTGATCGACTGTGATGTTGTCTCTGGGAACTCTGCTGATCGACTATTTTTTATTATGAGTCGGCGTCGACTTATATACTCCCGGCTCAGCCAGCCTCGGGCGTCCTACTTGGTAAGAAGGACCAGTTGCGCGAAAGGGACAGGGAAACTAGATATCTGATTCCGTGGATGCCGGCTGCGGCGTCGACGTGGCTTGTATTCTGCGGCTCTTTCCCTCTCTCGTTATTCTCTTCGTCTTGCTTCGCTGTGTGCTTACGTGCACTTATGTGCGCGCCCCTTTGACGCTGCGTCTGAATGTACTTGCTTGCCTTTATTTCGTGTCGAGTGCGACGACAATTCCTCGTGGTTGCTACGTGAGCTTATCTATGCGTGTTTTTTTCTTATTCTTTCCTGCTTCGCCCCGTTGTAAAAATCTGGCTCGTTGACAGGCGTGCTCCCCTAGCTTTTCGTCCCTAACCTCAAAATTTCGACCTAGATTTTTTTCTGATGGTTTTTTACGCCACGACGGGTGGAATTGGCCTTGCATTATTAGGATGCTAATCACGGGCCAGGATATAAACTTCAGTCAGTCCAGGGACCTCTACAGAAATATTTATATTTGCGGAGACAGGCAGGAAAAGGACGTGCAGGCGGGAAGCGGGCTCTATTAGGACCGAGAGCGGGGTAGGGCGGGGTCCGTGCAGGACTTCGCCCGGGCCACCTGCCGTCGGAGGATCGGCCCGTCAACCGGTACCGAATGCCCCACTCCAGCTGGCAACCGCGAGCGCTCCGCTTGCGACCGGTGAGAATGCGATCCCATCAACCGGGAGTCGGATCTCTGGCCAGGGGAAGGGGCGCCTGCCCACGGCCATGCCGCCGGCCCGTCATCCGGGCCGGTCAGCAGACCTGTACAGGCCCAATCCGGGTAGGAGGAGTCGGCCCCGTCAACCGGGTGCCGGAGCCCCAAGTCCAAGGGACACGGGGAGGGCAGCCGATCCCGTCAGCCGGGAATCGATCGTCCAGCCCCGGAGAGAGAGGGGCGTGGTGAGGGAGAGAGAGAGAGGCGGGGTGAGGGCAGCCGATCCCGTCAGCCGGGAGTCGGTCGTCCAGCCCCGGGGAGGAGTGGAAGGCCACAGAACGAGAGAGGTATGTGGCCCCGTCAGCCAGAGGCCACTCCCGCCTTGGTTCTGGTAGCGGGGGCTGTGAAAAGAAACATTTGCCGGGTATTATCTTCACTTATTCCTGATTTTATTTTAATACAAGTCCAATCCTAGTTCTAGTTATCCCTAAGCTATTCCCTACGTCCTACGCACCGCTGGCCTCCCACTGTTGAGAGTGGGCTCTTGGCCGGCTCACACGTGTTGGTCCGCCGTCGGCCATGTGTTCTCCTCGTTAGTTAAGCTGCTGATCTCTGCGCACGTCCGTTCCGCTCTAAAGTTCTTAAAAGACTTCCCGATCGGCGAGCAGAGGGGTCTGCTCGAAGCTCTCCTCTGCCGCCAATCACGTCAGCGGCCGTTCTCGCTGCTTCAGCGCGAAGTATCGCCGTCCTCTTCTGGACCTTCTGCCGTTCGCCGGGCTTCGTCGGCGTCGGCGCCTCGTTGGCGTGTTTGCCGATCGTTGTTTTGTTCTGTTCTCTGCTGCTTCTAGTTGGCTTCGTATGTGTGTTGGTCGGCTCTGCCGACGTGTCGCTGGCTCTGCGGGTGTGGTTGACTCTGCCGCTGCAGTTGGCTCTGCCGGTGCGGTTGGCTCTGCCGGTTGGGTTGAAACGTTGCGGGCTTGGTGTTGCGGGCGTCGTGTTACTGTGGTGATGTTGAGGTCGGGGTTGATGTTGCGAGCGCGGTTTGATGTTCTGGCCGCTGAACAGGCAGCGGGCCACGTACCTCTCTATGAGCCCTAGCGGGCCTCCGTGGGTCTTTCGGTAGTCGCTTAGCCTAACTTAATCCTAACTTATGTGCTACTCTTAATTAAATACAAATATTTACATGCCGCGGTTGGGCTTGGTGAGGGATACCTCACAACGTGCATTGACAAATTCTCGAAATTTGCCATGGTCCAGCCAATTCCCTCTAGAACCATAGAAAATCTTAAACCGGCACTACTGCAACTCATGAATGTTTTCCCTAGAGCCAAGGTCATATATTGCGACAACGAGCCATCGTTGAGCTCGCACACCATTTTGACGATGCTGGAAAACCATTTCGACGTTAGCATTTCAAATGCACCGCCCCTCCACAGTGTCTCAAACGGACAAGTGGAACGTTTTCACATCCAGAGTGATGAGCTTGAGAGAGCTTGCTAAATGTCTTAAAATTGATAAAGGCATTAGTGACACCGTTGAGTGAGTGAGTAATATAACAATTCTATCCATTCGGTCATCGACAAGAGGCCAGCCGACGTGGTTCAAACACAATCGAATGATCCACAATAAGAGGTACGAAATACTTCTAAGATACAACACGCCCAGGATAAGCTCCGAAACAGGGAAAATGCTTTCCGACAAAACAGGGTGTTAAAAGTTGGCGAAAAAGTCCTAGTGAAGTCCAACAGGCGACTAGGCAACAAACTCTCACCATAGTGTGAAGAGAAAGCTGTGGAAGCGGATATGAGGACCAAAGTCATCATTAAGGGGAGGGTGGTCCATAAGGACAACCTTTGGTAGGCCAAGCATTACCATGTACATTTTCATGTTTGGTTACTTTTATTCCTAGCCACTTGGCATAAGGTTTTTATTACTATTATTTTTAATCATGCTGCATTTATTATGCTTTGGTGGTGGGCTACCCCGTCTTGAACAAACATTACAATACGAGTATATCCGAATTACAGGTTTACATCCATACCCCTACTATTCCTTTTGACCATAACATCGGCACACGTCACGGACTGATAAATACATGGTGTGGAAGGAATTCCCATTTGTATAACACTCACCGAATCTCTCAGAATATAGGCGCGTAGTAGAAGAGACTGATGGAATGATCAAGATGTTCCCACAATCGCACATGCAAACACTCTTGAGCGTTGATGTCGCTCACCTGCGCGACCTGCTCGAATCATTGAGCATCTATCATAGAGTAGCCAGGAGTTTTGACTTCCTAGGTACGGCGTTAAAGGTAGTGGCGGAAACGCCAGACGCTAAAGACTTTGAAAAAATTAAATTTAATGAATTCCAACTAATAAATGCACACAATAGGCAATTGAATATCAATAACAAAGTACATGACGAAATCAATAGAATATCCACAACTGTCAATCAACATCTAAGTTCGGCTAAAGAATCTCAAATTGAAACGAATTAAGTCAGCCTGCACAAAGATTACCATCTTTCCCGTGTCGCATCACGACACCATGCTCAGGCTGGAAGAAAATGTAATAGCTGAATGCAATGGGGAGATCCACACGGTGAAGAATTGCTCCATAACACCAGGGACTACGTTTTGCCAACTGACGCTAAGAAGATCGTGCGCCCAGGAGCTCCATGCTGGAGGCACTGCGCACTGCCAGATCCAGCAAAGTGACCTGCTTCCCGTCACTTACGTTGACGATGGGATTGTCATTGTAAACGATCGCCCGGCTCGCGTGATTGTGGACAATGGCACTTACGTCCACATACGGGGTACTTACTCATCACCTTTTCCAAGAGTGCCACGGTCAACGAAACCCGATCTGTCAACCATGACACAGCACAGAAAAGGGCTTCAGGAGTAGCCAGCTCGCCTTCCCTGAACGTCACCATGGAGCGCAATGTCCATGTCTTCCATACAATGTCCATGTCTTCCATACCTTCACCGTTTGAGTGAGCGTAATTTGGAATATATCAAAAAGTTCGGGAAGGAGGTCAGCAATTATCGTTTACATCAGGTGGTGCTAATTGCAGGAGCAATATGCTGCGCGTTGATCTGCATCGGCTTAACCTATCGGCGAGTCACCCAGTCCAGAAGAACTGCAGCCCAGTTAAGAGAGATGATTGCCCAATTAGGGTCGGTCGAGGGCGGTCTCATTCTTGAGGGGGGAGTAGTTAACAAGTCAACCGGGCGACGGCGATGACCGATCGTCCGAGGGCTCTTTCTGACCAAACTGCTGAGACAGCGTCTGGCCGGACGCCCATGCATAGTCGGAAAACATAGCATATTTGCGTGGCCGCTATGAAGTTCAATTTTTGTTAGCTTTACGTCAGTACGATTCTGAGCTTTGATAAAGAACTCATAAATGTCAATACTCCGGCTCCACCTTTAAGATTCCATTTTATTTCATAAATTGGTTACCTAGCCTTAAGGGCAAGTAATAACGAAGGAAGTTCCTTCCAACGTAAACCTCTTCAATAGAAGGAAGTCAGTGAAGCTGCTGCTACCAATACTATAAAAACCTCAGACCGCGGCGCGGGATACCAGACTAGCATAGTACAGTGAAGCTGATCCTACCGAATTCAGCAGCAACTACAGACCGCGGCGCGGCATTACTTTACTAACTTAATTTACACAATATATTGTGAAAAATGTTTATACTTACACGTAAGCTGCTCACAGCCTTGGCAACAAAGTTCTCGGTAGATTTAGAATTTGAGGTCCATAGCTGAGAATTCAATGAACATACATAATTAGTAAATAGGTACACAAATAACACCAGTTTACAAAATAAAACAATAAAATTCTCCAAGCCTGTTAATGCGAAATTCTGGTAGAGTTGAATCCCCAGATCACTAAAATGACTTTAATTTTTTTTCTATGGATACGTTTTTTTTAAAGATTTTTACACAAAAAAAATCTGCTCAGTTTACGTTTATCATTTAAAGCTCGAGTTGTAGCCAACCAATTTACCCGTCTAATGTTTTATTTTTAAAACACTTTATGTATATTGTATAACTTGAAAAAAGTGTAAAATTTCAATCCGCTAACTCAAATGTTAACGTGCTGCTAGCATCCTAAAAACTCAAAAAAAATCCGTTGGAAAATCGAAACGTGTTTTTTTATAAAGTTGATCGCCCAAAGTATCAAACAGCAAATAGCCTACAACTCCAGAAATCCGTTGAAGAATAGATTTATCGTGGATTTTCAAAGTTAAGTAAAATGAGAATTTTTTCAAATTTTTGGTCAGATGCCTACTAGGTTAAAGGTACAGTGTTGGACAACGCCTTTAGATGGTCTGTTAACTTTGCTTGATGTGATGAACAGTCGGATTTAGCTTTGAAAAAAAGCTACATTTTGTTAAATAAACAAAAATTTACAAAATTAAGTTGAAGTAAGATAAATATTAAATTATCGCCTTTATATACATACAGCTATTGCCAACTAATTAGAAAGAAGACTATAGAGGTGGTTGAAGTAAGATAAAAATTAAATAATCGCCTTTATATTTGATTTGGGTCATTGGTACCATTAAGGGGTTTTGCGGCCTCGCCGCCATAAAACTTGGTATAAAACAAACTTTTTTTTCTGCAGAAAAAATATAGCAGGAGTATTCTGTACAAGAGCGCCCCCTTAAATCGATATTAATCCGGATTTTTAGATCAGACGTGGTCAAGATTTAAACCCATTCATTAAATTGGGAAATCGGTTATTTTTATACCCGGTACGTATAGAATACAAGGGTATTATAAGTTAGTGCCAACCGAGAATGTATGTAACAGGCAGAAGGCGGCATCTCCGACCCCATAAAGTATATATATTCTTGATCAGCGCCATCAGCCGAGTCGATTTAGCCCTGTCCGTCTGTCCCTCTGTCTGTCCGTGTAAAACATCAGATCTCAGAGACTATAAGAGCTAGAGTTACCAAATTTGGTGACAACATTGGAATCTACTGCACGCAGATCAAGTTTGTTTTAAAATTAGGCCACGCCCACTTCCGCACTCAAAAATCATAAAAAACGTTAAATAAGCTATACTCGTTATTTGCGGGTTAAAGTTAATTGATAAAATAAATTAACGTTAAATAACGGAAATTTCAGTAAAATCGGATGATACACATGCGAGATATTAGCAATAAGGTTAGAATTTTAAAAAATTGTATTGGAGTTCTTTCAGAGCCCCTCCAAATTATCTTTAATAAATCCCTCACCAGTGGAGTCTTCTCTTCGAGATGGAAGTTGGCGTCAGTTACTCCTATTTTCAAGTCTGGTGTAAAGAGTATAATCTCTAATTATAGGCCAATAGCAAAGCTAAGCAATGTTTCCAAGTTGTTCGAACGAATTATTGCTAAGCAGCTCTCTTTTCTTGTAGCTGGCACCATTAGCCCTAACCAGCACGGTTTTATGCCAGGTCGTTCGACTACCACAAACTTAGCGGTGTTCAACCATTTTTGCATACACTCCTTCTTGAGTCATTATCAAGTAGATGTGGTTTACACAGACTTTGCCAAAGCGTTTGATAAGGTCTGCCACAACGCTCTATTGGCGAAACTTAAGAAAATTGGTTTTCACTCGTTTATCCTGAATTGGATAAGATCCTACTTAAATGGTCGGATGTATAGAGTAGAATGCAATAGTTATTTCTCTAGTCCTTACTTGGCAACATCTGGCCTGCCTCAGGGGAGTGCCTTAGGCCCGCTGCTTTTTATTCTATTCATAAATGATATAGGCAATCAAATAAAGAATTCCGAATTTTTATTATTTGCGGATGATCTTAAAGTTTTCAAATCCGTGAACTCCGTCTTGGATAGTGAGTTCCTCCAAAATGACTTATGTAGAATTGGGGAGTGGTGTTCCCGGAATGCTTTGCTTTTGAACCTTTCTAAATGCTTCACGGTTACTTATAGTAAGCGGCACAATAACTTATTGTCCTCATACTCGATCAATTCTAATAATCTTCCCTGTAAGAATGAAGCCCTGGATTTAGGTGTCATGTTTGATACTAAATTTCTTTTTATTGATCACATAAACTACATAGTTCCGAAAGCATACGCTATGTATGGTTTTATAAAGCGTAACACTGCTCAATTTTCAGACCCATATACTTTGCTCAGCTTATTTTTCTCATTTGTGCGCTCTAAACTCGAGTACGCTTCATTTATTTGGAATCCGACGGGGTCCATTCACATTCATCGGCTGGAACGCATTCAGAAGAAATTCTTAAGCTTTGCCCTTAAGTCTCTCAACTTCAGCCATCCTGTTCCCTCGTATCCTGCTAAATGTCGTCTTGTACATTTGTCCACTTTACAAGATAGGAGAACTGCGTTTGCCTTAATTTTTATTTTTGACTTAATAACAGCTAAAATAGATTGTCCGTCCTTGCTTAGTAGGGTTAACTTTGCAGTACCGGGCAGACATCTAAGAGATTTTGAACCCTTTTATATTCCTGTTTTGAGGACTAATTATGCCCTAAATGAGCCCTTATGCAGAGCCTTA
>VNKF01008810.1:0-62479 GCA_008044355.1 Drosophila lacteicornis
ATTCGTCTTTGAGGGAGCGTCGGCCACGATTGAATTCGTTGTACCAGTTTTTCACAGTGCTATAGGATGGTGCTTCATAGTCATACAAAGATTTAAGTTCATCGCTGCACTCTTGTCGTGATAATCCACGCCGAAAGTTGTGAAAAATGATCGCACGAAAATGTTCACGAGTTAATTCCATTTTTTTGCGAAATTGATTTTTTTAAGTAACTGTAAACAACACAAATGATAGTCGTACGTCAAACCGTTCTGAGTACGTTTATGCTTAAAAATGTCGAACTTTTCAATGGAAATGTCAGATTCCACCTAACAACACTTAGTGTTGCCTAGGCCAGAAATATATATAGCAGCCCACGTATATAAATATTTATACAAAAAAGGTGAGAGAACTAAGCGAATATTTGAATAAAAAAAAATAATTAACCTATAAATAAATTAATATAAATATTTATACAAAAATGTTGAGAGAAATAACCGATTATTTCAATTCAAATAAAAAAATAATTTACATAAATTAATATAAATATTTATAAGTAATTATTTATAATAATCATAAGTAACTAAATAATGAATTTTAACCATTAATTATTATATACAAGCAATACTATATGAGACCTTTAATCTATTTCAAAAACCTCTATTAAAAAAAAAACAGTGTGACCATGCCGAAAATTGTGGCAGAACACAGCATGTTGTCAGCATTAGTATTCTTTTCCTGCACTCCAATAACAATTAATATCATGAAAGCAAGCTAAATTTTTAAATTCTTAATATTAATAAAACTCATTAAATAGTTTCAACTTTTATATTCCCAATTAATTAATGTTAAAGCCACATAGCAGTGTCATTGTGTCATATACATAAATTAATTGCTTATCATATATTTTATTATAAAAATCATAGGTACATAAATAAAGAAGATTTATCTATTAATTACTATACTTATACAAGCAATATATTTAACATTTTTAGCTATTTGTATATCTGCTTTGCTAAAAAAATGTAGTTGTCTCTTTCAAGACTCCAATGAATATATGCTGAATAAAAGCCACATAAAAAAAAATCATAATTTTAATCAAGCTCATAAAATACATAAAAATACCTCATCTTTTTAAACTTCTAATCATTATTTTTTTTAGAGAATAAAATAAACATCACAATGTCATAATGCCATAATTACTATTTTGGGAGCAGTAAGTATATGTTTTCTATTTGTCTTTTAATCTAAAGAGGTAATATTAAATTTAAATACGAATTTCAAATTGTAATCGCTCTCAATAGCAGTGTCATACCCACATAATGTTCTGATTTAAATGGGTCTAGTAAGTACTAATTATTTTCTTTATATATTTTAATCTTTATATATTTTAATATTCAATTTAATAACGACTCTCAAATCCCTCTCAATAGCAGTGTCATACCCACATAAAGCCCTTAATAAATACACAAACTAATAGGAGAGCCTTGCTTTAAATGGCTCTAGTAAGTACTTATTAAAGAATATTAATGGCTTGAATCCAAGACAACCCGTAATCGTTCGATTTAAGCCATCATTTATTTACCGAAACATGTCATAATGGTTATGGGAAGGACATGAAGGATGCCCTGGGCGAGTGGCTGCCTCATCACTCGAGAGCTCGTTGTGACGCACCTGCTGAAACTAATTCGAAAGTAATTTCACAGAGCCCCCCCCAAAACCCCTCCGCATATCGGAGGAATATACGTAACCCCTCTATATAATCAGTTGCCGAAATTGTGGTGTGTGTGTGAGCGTAATCGATCATCCCACGCACATCTCCAATTTGTATAAATTATTTACATATTGATTTATTAGTTGAAAATTTAACATCTAATTTAATGGAGGGGTTCCCGGGGTACTTGGAGCTCGGAGTAAATTTATGCGGCATTGCTAACGAATTTATCATTATCCTTGGGCGCATAAATTGAAAAATAAATGCGCCTGTCGGTTCTATTTTTTGTATATATTCTTTGTGTATATATTTTTTGTTGTTTTTGTTCCTCTGTGTTTTTTATCCCCCTCGATAACCCTTTGGTTAAATCTGAAACGTGTTGGTGTTCGTTCGTGTTGCGCTGAAGCTAAATGAAAGTGCTCTGGATATTCCCTTTTTTCGAGTGCGAGTGTGTGTGGTGTGTGTGTGTGTGTGTGCGTTGGAGCATCCTTGTTTGAGTGTGTGTGTTTGTGGGTGTCTGTGTGTGCCAGCTTGTTTGTTTACTTGTGTGAGTGCCTTTTGCGAGCGCAGAAGAGGCCGTAACTCAAAGCAAACGCCTCTCGCCGCCGCTTTACCGAGTTTTTGCCCGCCCCTGGCTTTCTGTGTGTGCAACACACCCACACGCCCTATCCACACACCCACACAAGCACACATACACCCATACACACACACACAGGACATTCAAAGTTTATCCAGCGCCCGTTTTGCACATTAATTTACTGACCTTTTTGCACTTTTTCCATAGTTTTGCAACCGCACCTCCCCTTAAAGCCACTGTGACACTGTGAGAAAATACCATATTCAAGGTTAAGGTTATCTACAAAAAAAAAACACAAAATTTGTATATTTTAAGTAAAATATTCACTGATTAAAAAAAGTAGCGTAATCATATTTTGTTCTTCTTTTGAGAAAATGTGTTCTATTTTCAAGATTTTGTACATTCTATGTTCAAGATTTATATATTTATATATAAATAAATAACCTTTCTACATCAAAAATATTGCAAATACTAAATAATAAGTTTTTAATAACTTTTCTTGCTTTTGAATCCTTGAAAAAAAATTAATAAGCTATTTCTTTCGCACAGCTACAATATTTAAGGATATAATATACTTGAAAAATCACCAAAGTAATATATCTTGGGTATTAAATTATAATTACTTATTTTTAAGCACATTTCTAGTAGAGATGTCAAACTACCGGTATTGGGACCATCGACAGTTTCGAGCTTCTTTTCGCAAACTATCGATACTATCGCGATAGTACCGACCTATTTAATTTTGTAAAATAAAGGGGTGTTCATCTAATAAAATACTCAAAAAAGTTGAGGGTATCCCTTAGAAATTTGTTAAAGGTTTTTTAGATTAATGATTTAATTTAAAAATTAATACAAATAGTCAGACCAATTTTTCAGTTTTGGTATCTTGTGATTTATATTTTCATTTTCTAATTAGAATTGGTTTGGTTTCAAGCTTGCAAATTTGATAATGTATGGGGATGATACTATGGCGATTGTTTTCAAGCTATCGATTGTGCAAGCTGACTACAAACCATCGATACTATCGATAGTGCCACCGATAGTTTGACACCTCTAATTTCTAGCATGTTTTTTTCTTTGTAAAAAAGGCTTAAAAGCTGTTGCCTTTTTTCGCACAGTGTGCCCATAATAAGCGGCCTGCCATGCAAAACTCGCGATTGCCTGTCCCTGTCCCTGTCCCTTGTCCCCATTTTCCTCTAGCAACCCACTTTTCCCTGGACCCAGAGAAGGATAAGGAAAAAACCAGTGACCAGTGACCGGGGTGACCGGTGACCAGTCAGTGACTGGGCAGAGGCAGAGCCTCGCTATGTTGCCATATTACAACGTATGATGAATGTGTGACACTTTTGCAGCTAGTTTGTTTGTTTATTGTCCAGAGGACAAACTGAATAGGAAAATCAACAGTCAGCGTTGCCCTGGAACAGCTCCTGGTTGGTCATCAGCGGCACCTTGGCCACCTCGTGGAATATCTTGGTGCTATACTTGTTACGTGTCGTCATGATGCTGGTCTGCGGCTTGCGATGTAGTCCCTTATTCAGCACGAGAACGATCTTGGCGAACTCTTCCAGCTGGTAGCCGGTATAGTGGACCAGAGTCGAGCTCCAGGTCTGGGCAATGCCGTGCATCCGCAGGGCCATGAAGAGGGCGGCGGCGGCCATCTGGGAGTCACTGAATCCAATGGTGGCATAATCCATCAGCGACAGCTCAAGGATGTAGCGGGCCAAGGTCAAGGTGGGCATTGGCACCTTGGCGCAGCTAGCAAAGCGTCGCAGGAAGCGATCCAAGAGCGGCATGCCCAGGTCGTAGTTGATGATGCCCAGCGCCTCCCGCTCCAAACTCTCCAGTTCCTCCTGGTTGTAGACCCCATCGCAGATGTAGAGGAAGTCATCGATCAGCGGCGGCTGGAACTCGTCCCACTTGCAGGCAATGAAGATGGCAACGGCCCCCAGCAGCTGCAGCTTCTTCTCCTGGATCACCTGGCGGCTCAAATACAGGTCCACGATCTTCACCGCCAGGTGCAGGGTCTCGTTGGTCAGCACGAAGGTCTCCTGCACCTCCACCATCCAGTCGATGAGGAGGGTGCGCAGCCAGGTGTTCAGGTGGATCTGACGCGGCATGTAGTCGTCGATGGCGAACTCCGGCTCACGCTCCTTTAGGTTTAAATTTAGATTTATTTTATTTAGTATCCTGACGCTACAAATTATAAATTATCACCTTCAAATACTCGATGATGTCCATGGCGTAGTGGGACACCTTAAAGTGATCGTTCCAGTTCTTGCGGTCGAAATCCTCCACGCCGGCGGGCACCGGCTTAGGGGACATCACCTGGCTGGCCCGGTTCCGTTTGGTGGGCAGCAGGATGGGCATGGGATATGGCATTTGCATCTTACCCAAAAAGGGATTGGGACGGGGCAGATTCTTCTGGTTCTTAGCATCCATCAGCGCCAGATCCAGCATCATGACCTTTACATTACTTGTAAGGTTGCCCAGCGCCGAGCGCTTGAACTTATCCATTTTGATGGGGCTGCGATCGGCCTTGCGCTTGGGACGCATCTTCTGCAGGTTCTCGGCATTGGTATCAATGTACCGGCGGTCCTTTCTGGTGGCCAGGAGTGGATTGGCGGCCGCCTGCTGGAAGCGCATTGCCTTTGTCGGCGCCATTTTGAAATGCTGTGCTTGCTGTTGTTATGTGTGTGTGTGGCTCTAGTTCTTTAAACGCTTTATTGCTTTGTTTCGCGGCGTCACTGGTCTCCTTTGCGTCCTTTACACTTGGTTTCTGCAGGATACTACTCTCGATTTCAGGCTGCTGGTGCTGCTTTTCGTTCGGGCGTAGTTTCACAAACTGACAACACAATTTTCTCGTTTCAACTGGAGTTGTAGCGCATGGCCTTCCTGATCATAATGTTTTTCTGGGAAATCGATAAACAGAGCAAGCTTCTAGGGTTGTCGAATATTTTTTAAAATATCGTATCGTTTAAAATATCACTTAAAAATATCGTTCGATATTTATGATATTTTTTTTTAATAATAAAAAAAAAGAATCAGCCATTCTCATGTATAAACTATAAGCTTTAAGCAAAGAATACATTCTCTTAGAAATATATTATTTGTATCTTATTTGTTATATTTCTAATGAAAAGTCGATTAAAATAAACAAAGCATTTCCATTATTCATAATATTTTATTTATGGTTTCTTCCTCATTTTAATTTAGTTTCTTCCTCATATTAATTAAGTTTCTTACTTATATTAAATTTAAAAATATTCATTTTTGATGCTAAAAAAATCTTTTTTTTTTATTTTTTATATGCCAGGCATAAAAAAAAATCACTTGAAATATTTAGTTCGATTTTACACTCATTTTGCTGCAGTATAAAAATCGAAGTGCTTGAAAACTTCAAAAGACCAACCTAAAACTATGAAAAAAAATATTTTTAAAAATATATATATTTCCATATTTAGACAAAAGCAATATCACGATATAAATATATTATTTTTGTAACAAAAATATCGATATATCGATATTTGGATATATTTTCGACAACACTAGAAGCTTTTTTGCCAAAAAGATAGACCTTATACAAAAATGACAGAATCAAGGTGCTGCATTTCTTGAGGTTATCAGGCGTGCTCCGGTTTTCATTTTTGTTTTTCGTTTTCGTTTTAGACCAAAATCGTACGTTTTCGTTTTTAGGTGCCCCGGTTTTCACAAACTTTTTGTCATCGTTTTGTTATCGAAATATTAAATTGTTTTTTTTTTTGCTCAAACAGTTGACTTAGATGTTTTGATACATAAACGGAATGTTTAAGTCCCTTTACTTCTTTTAATTGTTTGTTTTAAAGCCAAAAAAAAGGCAGAACTTGTTTATTTATCGGTCCAAGAGGGCTGCCACCCTTTGATTATATGTCTTTTATACATTTTTTTATTGGTAAAAATTTCATTCAAACATTAAAATAAACTGCTTTATTTATTTAAACCTTATTTAATCCTACTTGAACATTATTAATCATTAATTAATTGTTCCATCAACAGTACGGCAGCACTGACAACCAAAACGAAAAATGTTGTTGCCGACGGCAAATATTTTGTTTCCGAATTCGAGATGGGGTCAGAAAAAAATGATTTAAAAAGTAAATACGAATTAGATTGATATATTAATGGTGTGAAATTGACATCAATAGACCAACGAGTCAACTATTTTATCTTATTGCAATTAAGAACCGATTTCATGTAGAAAAAGGCATTTACTTTTTATTTCGACAAAACAAACTTGCCTGTCTTTGAAAACGAAAAATTCTTGTGAAAGTGAAAGCGGGAAAACGAAAACAAGAGAATTTTGTGAAAGTGAAATCCGGAGCCTGCCTGCTTATACAAAAATGAGAGAAGCAAGGTGCTGCATTCCGTGAGGTTATGCCTTACATAGTTTCCCTGCGAGAAGAGAGCTGACAGTAAATCAAGGTAAATGCTTAAAAATTCCTTTAGTCAAATTCCTTCTCAGAAATTGTAATCAAGATTATCCAACTCTCCTTCCAACTAGCAAATAAAAAGTAAAAACTAAAAGGAATTTATCCATTAAGGTATTCCCAGGCAATTGGCAGCACTTTATTTGATTAAAGTCGAGTCGTCCTCGTTTCTTTTTTTCTTTCTCACTAATTAAGTTCTTGCGGAATCTTTGCAAAAGAGAAGACCCATCGATGATCGCCTTTTGTGTGTTTTTGCCAAGTCCAATCCTGCATTCCTGCATTCCTGCATATTCTATTTCCGCTTTTTCCCGTGCTTCCGCCTGTTGCCTGAATGCCTCCATTGTTCCGAAGGACCCGCCATCATCGTCCTGCCAAAGTAAGGGAATCGAGGAACTTTTGTTTGTTTGCTTTTCCCATTTTTAGCCAGCCAGGGGGAGAGTTTTATAAATTGTATCTTCTGGTCCCCGCACACACATACTCGTAAGCATATGTAGATTACTTCGCCAGAGTGTGTGGCTGTGTGTGTTTGTGTGTGGCTTTGTGTGTGTTTTGTATTGTTTGCGGGGGTCCTTCCATTTTCAATAACGGCAAAGCAATAAACTTGCCCCGAAAATAAGTTTGCCAACGCTGGCAAGTTGGCACCACATCTGAAGTTGTGCCAAGGAAAATGGAGACGATCGATTATAGGCAGGAGTTATCCCTGGCAGTGTTCCAGATTCGATCCTGAATCTCTGGGGTGTCATGTGTGGGCGGCATTCGAATCAGGAAAATAAATAATAAATAAAAATCAACGGTAAAAATTAACAGGCTGGTGCCGGGTCTGGCGGCAGGGGTCTGTTCTCCCGATGGGTCCTCAGCGTGGTCTGCAAGTGGTCCAGCTTGCGCACCATCTCGGCCACCGTCTCCAGGATCGAAGCGTGAACACTGGAAGTTGGGGATTCTTCGACCTTGTCGGGGTTCTCGGGCTGCTGCTCGGACTGCTCTCCACCACCACCGGTGACCTGGGCACCGACATTCTTCAGCTCCTGCCCCAGCCGCTGCAGCTCCGCCTCCATCATATTCTTCTCCTCCATTTCCAGCTCCAGCAGAGCGTTCTTCTCGTACTCCTGATGCAGCAGGGCCTCCATGTTCTCATTGGTGCTGCTCAGGATGCGGGCTGCCTGCTCCAGGTCATCGTTGGTCTGCTCCAGCTGGCGCAGCTCCGCCTTGATGGCGGCGCAATTCTGGTTGACCGTCGCCAGCTGCAGCTCCAGGTTGAGCAAGTCGTGGTCCTTCTCGGCCAGCTTCTGCTGGAGGACCTCGTTCTGGCGGCCATAGTGGGCCAGTCTGACCTGGATTTCGTTGATCATCTTCTGCTTTTGGTCCAGAACGACGTCCATCTCGGCCTCCATCTCGCGGGACTGCTCCATGAACTCGTCGTACTCCTGCTGGAGGTGCTTGAAGTGCTGGCACTGCGGGCAAGTGCTCTGCTTGTCCATCTCTCTTCTGATTTTTTTGTTTCAAATAATATAAATTTTCAAAAAAACTGAGCGGGAAATTTCTCGATGCTTTAGGTTCTAGAGGGTGTAATTTTCTGTGCTTTGTAGCTTTGCAGCTTGGCTTTCCCTTGAAAAGCCTCTGACTGAAATAGCCAAGGCTAAGTAGTTGTTGGCCTTGATTTTCATGAATTCTCTCTAGTTAGAATTGTTAGTTGGAGTTTTGAGGGCAACTTTTGCTGCTAGTCAAATTCCAGGAAGTTTTTAACTATTTGCACTTTCCTAAACTAATTTAATTACCTTTGTTTTTTGGGTTTAACAAAGGCCAAGCAAAGTTTTAGCCATAGAAAGAGTTTATAAACAAATGAATGAAGCCCCATTCATATTTTCTAGATAGAAAAATATATTTTTTCAGCAATTTAAGCCTTGGAAAAAGCTCTAGAAAGCTGTACATGCTGCCCCTGGCCTTGAAAGCTTTGTTTTCTAGGAAGACTATGCACAAGCTTTAAAGTTTTTCGAGGGTTTTCTGGATAAACTCAAGATTTTACCTAGAATTAGCTGCGGGAGTGTAGAATAGAGAAAGATTAGAGCTGGCAAAAAAATCGATGTTTTGCACTATCGATTTTTTCGATACTATCGATGTTTCCTAAGCCACACAATTTCTGCTTATAAAAGTTATATTATCGGCAGTTGTAGCCTTGAGTGATTCCATTTTCTTACTTAAAACGATTGATTCATGATCTAACCAAATATTTCCCTTCCAATATTCGAGAGAGTATCGTCATGATCATTTCATAGGCTTAAAATGGAGTTTAATCGGTAGAGGTGGAGAAACATCGATGAAAAAATCGATGCATCGATGTTTTTGAAATGTTTGGGAACATCGATGTTTTGTGGGGAAACATCGATGTTTTTTGCACATCACTAAAGTAAGGGAAACAATTTTGTATTTATTTTAAAGACATTTTTTTTTTCTGTTTTCTTGAAAACATCGAAAAACGTCGATGTTATTTTCCATCGATGTTTTTTATTTAAACTTCGAAAAACATCGATGTCTGCAAACATCAATGTTTCTCCACCTCTACTAACCGGTGTAATCAAAACATCGATAGTGCGAAAAACAATCGATTGTTTTCAAAAAATGTCAACAAATCGATACTATCGATAGTGCTCCGATCCCAGGCCCCCTTGCCTTAGTTTTCAAATAGTTTATGAAATATCGATTTCGAAGGCTTGCAAAGTTCCTTAAAGTTCCTTTGCGATTCCAAAGGAATCAATCCAATGCATGTGCGAAATTTCTTGTGTTGCTTGCCCCTTGTGTGGGGCGTTGCCATCACGGGCATTGTGTTTGGCAGCGCGGACTTCATCTTGGGCAGCATGGGCTGGCAGATGGTGATCGAGGACCATTATGCGGACTGGCTGGTTGAGTTCTTCCGCCGAATGCCCATCCGGTACTGTGTTTCGGGCTTTTCCGTGGCCTTTTACCTCCTGGCCTCCATTCACTTTATGTTGACCTATGGGGCCTATACCGTAAGTCCCTGAGCGAGTCCTTGCAGTCCTAGCTTTAAGAAGTATACCCAAATTGTAGGGCAATCACCTCCTCGTTGGCACCTGGCTGCTGGTCAACTTTACCTTGTTGCTGTTCACCCTGGTCACTGGGTTGCTGAGCGGCCTGGCCATCCTTAGGCTTAGTAAGCCTTTCAATAGGTTTAAGGTTTTCTAAGTTCTCTGAGTTACTTTATCATTACAGTTGTCGTGACCTATACCATTATTGTGGTCAGGTCGCACTATGAAAATCTGGTCACATCCAGCTCGGATGAGGAGGAGGAGTCTGCGGGTGTGGAGTCGAGCGACGAGCTCAGCGATGACGATTTGTACGGAAATTCTCAAGGAACAGGGGCATTAGCCCCTTGGGACCTTCGACACTAGCTTCTACTTCGAGACGAAGGGAAGAGCGTATACACAATAAATTATTAACACAAGAACCGGAAATAAAAGAGCTTAAGATTTGTGCTTTTTTGGCTTACAGCTTAGAGCTTACAGCTTAAAGCTGGGGTTAAAGTCCAAGCTAATGGGCTTTAAGTCAGAATATTCAACGCTAGAGTCCTCGCTGTACTTGGCCTAGAAACTGGCCGCCATGGGAGGAAGGACCTGACCGACTTGGGGCCTCGACTAATCGATGCCCGGCTGGTGTCCTGCAATCGCGCCTTCTGCTGCCACACACACACACCACGAGTGGCCAAGGCCAAACAAATGAGCGTGAAATGTGCAAGAGGGCCCGACACAGGACACGAAGTACCCTCCGGCTTGGGCCAGCAGGAATATCAATAGCTGCCTTAGAGGTTGAATTAATAGAAATAATAAATCCATCTTAAAAATCGTGATAAAGATTTATAACAATTTTATTTATCAAAGTTATAATGTATGGTTATTTATTTAAATTATTTCTTGTGAGAAAATCCGAGGAAGCAGTTAAAAATCGGGAAAAAGATTTATAACAATTTTTTTTATCAAAGTTATTATGTATGGTTATTTATTTAAATTATTTATTGTTAGAAAATCCGAGGGAGGAGTTACTTTTCCCTTTATTTTTCAATTAAATAATATAGCAAGGGGTACTAGGAAAGGAAAAGCTGTAAAATCAAGCCTGCTACACCAGATTCTTGTGTGTTTAGCCAGCCAGAAGCTCTTTCTTTAAATAAAAAACTAAATTTCTTCCACAGCTATATCTAAATATATTTATTAAAATAATTACAATAATATTTCCGGCTCACAAATGCTTAGCTTTTCCTACACTCATAACAATGTTTGCCCTATTTTCAAGAAAATCGCCATAAAAATTTTTTTTTTCTTAATAATAGGACCTTTTATCTAAATACAAGATCTTTTCTTAAATAAAAGACTAAATTTTTTCCACAGATATATCTAAATATATTTACTAAAATAATTACAATAATATTTCCGCCTCACAAGTGCTTAGTTTTTCCTACACTCATAATAATTTTTGCCCTATCTTCAAGAAAATCGCCATAACAATTTATGTTTTCCTAATACAAGAACATTTCTTCTAAAAACAAGGAAATTATTCTTAAGACAAGAAAAATGTCCTTATTTTCAGAAATGCCATCATCCCAGCCTCTCCTTACGTAGCTCATCTATCCCCTAAAAAAATAAAGGAAACTAGGGGAAAATAGAGGAAAATAGAGGAAAACAGCAGCGAGGAAGAGGACAATGTCTTTTTCATATCAAAACAGACGCAGGCGCACTTGGGACCACGTTGCGTATGAGCCATGTGAACAGCCGCGTGCCTGTGTGTGTCGGCCGTAGTACTACAGCACTACACACACTACACACACACCACACACACACACTGCAGTGTACTACAGTTGTACGTGCACTGGCCTCGTGCTCCGGCCGCGGCTTGCCTTGGCATTCCTTGGCCTGACTTGGCTCCCTTCGTCAGCGGGTCAGCGGGTGGCGGCCATAGATGTAACCGTGTGCCTCCTGGCGGGCTCACAGTGCTGCACGAGCATGCCACACGGCCACTTGCAACGTGCCGCCAACCGAAACCGACACCGACACCGAAACCGAACCGAGACCAGAAGTAAACACCAGAGTTTTGTTTTGAAATCATCATCATCGGCGCTCCGGCCGGCTCCGTTTAAGCAGCTATAATCCTGGAAATCCTGGGAATCCTATCGTTTAAATGTATGTATTTGTGTAGTTTGTGGTACATAAAACTATGGCAAGTAAGTACAAACACTCACACTATGTGTGGCTGGGAGTGCACTCACACACACTCACACGCAGGCGGCGCCGCGTGACCTTGGACGCCTGGCGAGGGGGGTTGCCCCCGAAAGGTGTGACAGTGGAGTGAGTGTGGCAAGACCATAATAGAGCCAGTAGTGATATAATGGCTAGCAAGTATCAACAATTAGCATTATCTCTGCTATTAAATCGGATTAAGTGAAGCACATAAATGGCTTGGTTTTACGTGGCAATTATTTTTAAATTGCTGCTGTAATTAAATATGTTTAAGGACTTGCTTTACTAACTTTCTATTCCTTAATAAATGAGATTTATATATTTTTAAATTGCTAATGATATGTTTAAGGACCGAGGCTTTACTAAGTTCCTCTTCCTTAATTTGAGTTAAAATGTATTTAAAATGAGATATATATAAATTTTTAATTGCTTCTGTAATTAAATAAGTTTAGGGACCAAGGCTTTACTAGGTTTAGCTTCCTATTTGAGTATAAATGTACTTAAAATGAGATTTATATATTTTTCAATTGCTTCTGTAATTAAATATGTTTAGGGACATGCTTTCCTAAGTTTCTCTTCCTTTATATGAGTTTAAATGTACATAAAATGAGATTTATATATTTTTAAATTGCTTCTGTAATTAAATATGTTTAAGGACCAAGGCATTACTAAGAATCTTTTCCTTAATTTGAGCTTAAATGTGCTTAAAATGAGATTTATATATACCAGAACTTAATGTTATTAATATTTATTCCCTATTTCCTTGTTATTTTTAATTGCATTAATTTTTCTGATAATTTCCAGCAAATTCATAATCAAAATGAACCTTAATTCAACCCGTTATCTTTCATACATTTTCCTAAGAATTACAGAAATATTTACTTCCATGCACAGTTGTTTATGTTCTAACAATAATATATAATAATTTTTTTCTGTAACAAACGGAAGTTGCCCAGCGCCACTGACCCACATCCGTGCCCTGCCTCGACTGGGATTGGAGTTCAAGATCAGTGCCACAGTAATGATTCTGCAGAAACCACATGGTGGCGGCACCGAAAGAATCCCGTTCCAGTTCCGGTGAGATAAGCAGCGGTCACAAATATAGCCTCCAGATAAATAGCCGAAGCCGAGGTCGAAGCCGGAATCGAGACCGAAGCCGGTGCCCGTAGAACCCAGCATCGCCACATCGCCCACAGCATAGCCTCCGATAAGGCCTCCTCCTCCTCCTCCTCGCGTCTGTTTGTGATTTCTCTTCAATTTCTTTTTATATAACCGAGAATAAGGGGGAATTCTTCGGGTTTTTGCATGCGGGCAAGCGTAATCAGCGTTCGAAGAACTCGAACTCGACAGCCTTTTATCGGCTATCGGCCGCATATATCCTAATATGTGCCGAGCGTCCGTCCCTCCGAGCGGGCTTAAAAACGCCGCCGTTCCGGTGAACAACAGTTAGTCGGCTCCAGTCGTCGCAGCGCAGCGGTCGCCCTCGAATCTCCTCCTCTTTTTTTTCTCAGTGTGTGCCCAGGAATGGGAGTAGCAAAGTGCCAAAGGAAGTGCAAGTGCCAGTGCCAGTGCAAGTGCAAGTGCAGTTAATTGTATGTCAGTTTTTCATATGGCCTGCCTAGCTGACTTTCATTAAATATCGCTAGCTGCCTTGTGAAGGGCTTACGTGTGATTGCGGCTCAACGGAAAAGGATAACATATGGGTCACTCTCTGGCTCTGGACTTGAAACGGAAACGGATTATCCAGAAAACGATTATCATACATATTTTATGCGGATTTCGAAGAAACTAAAAGCGATCAATGAGTGCTTAAAAAGATATAACTAATTTTTAAGGCCTTTTAAAACCATTTTTTGCAACCTTGATATTAGAAAGATTAAATATCATTCGTTTTACCATTAAAAAATCATCATCTATGACTTATTCTCAGGCTTTCTGTTTATTTTGTATTTTTTCTTGTGATTTACTATTTACACAAACTTTACTACTTTATTCATTCTCTATCATAAACTGGTAATTTTTTTGCTAAATCAAATTCAAATTTAAATTGTTCCCGCCCAAAATGCAGTTCTTTCAAGAACTCAAAGTTATCGCCCTTGTCCAGCCGATTAATCGAATTGTTAAAAGAAAAATCACAACAGAGGGCGCCACTGTGCTGTTTATAGAAAATCCAAAGAAAACTAAATGAAAAATAAAGAAAAACTATCATAAAGGCCAAAATTCAAGTTGCATATTTGATAAAGACTGTCAATTTTCTACTCCCACCGAGTTCGACACTCCCACCTACCGACTAGACGTCCGCCCCCCGCTTATCGATACATCGATATGAGCCGCCCGCCTATCGCTGCTGCGTGAGTTAATTAATTTTTATTAATACTAATTATATTATATTTAATTAATATAAACTTGATATATAATAGATATACTAAATATTTATTTAAAAAAAGCAACAAAATTCAAAACAAAATTTTGAATTTACCGTGTTATTTGTGTTATTGAATTTATTAGTTAAGAAATCCTAGTGAGAACAAAAAATGCAAAGAAAATAAATCAAGGACAAATTGGCAACGAAAAGGAGTTTACAGAGGAACCTTGTTTGTTACATTTTTAATATAAATTTGTTTGTAAATCCAATTAATAATTGAATAAATAATTCAAAGACCTATTTCGTTTTAGCATAAAAATATTTGTAAATAGCAATTAATACAAAATAAATAAATCGAATTTATTGAGTTTTGATATCATGAACATATTTTTTAAATTTAGTGGGAAGACTGGATTTTTTAGGGGGAAATAATGACTTTTTGAGATTTTTTAGGGGGAAAGCAAAATGTTCAGCTGGCAACACTGAAAAATACCGAGAACGTCCCGTTCGAGGAATTAAACGCGAAAATTGCGTGAAAAATCGAGGAAAAGCGCTGCAACGGGGCGGCTAACGGGCAACGGGAAGGTGCAATAACAGCCAGCAGGCTAAGGGGCAGCAATTGGCAGCTGGAAAAGCGCGACAACGGCGGCAGTGCGCAAATGTAAAATGCACGGAATATTCGCATGTGCAGTGTGATAATAAATAAACGCCACAAAATTCGGAGCGACGACGCAGGGGCAAACACACCAATACACACGTACGCCACACACTAATACCAGGCCACTGCAGAGCAGCAGCGGCGGCGGCGCGTGTGTGTGTCCTCCGCTACTATTTTTTTTGTTGCTTCGTGTACGTGTGAATGTGTGTGTTATCACAAAGGAGCTGGAAATCCAGGAGACAACAACAACAACATCACGCAGGTGCGTATGTGAGTGTGTGTGTGTGTGGTGTACGAGTATGGGGAAACGCGACGCAGACGTGAAGTAAAATCTGTCGATTTTCCACTACTATTTTATTTAGCGCGCAACCGAGTGCATATCGCTAATATATATCTACATAGATGTGTGTGTGGGTGTATATGTTCCAGATTAGTGTGTAGGTGAGTGCGCAAAAGTTTTAGAGAGCGGCAAAAATCGAAAATAAGCGGTAAACTAACGGTTTTTTGCGCCCACAGCTTGTATGTGTTAGATAATCCGACAGGGCAGTGTACCGTTCTTCGTATGTGTGTGTGCATGCAGCAGCGTTACAGCGGCGCCTTGAAGGAAAATCCAACTGCGAGTGTCCGTAATTAAAACATGCGCCGCAGCGAAAAACTGAAAAGCGCGATGGGGTCGTTGGGGGGTGGGGGGTGTCGCTGCAAACATGGCGTATGCGTAACACTTATCAAATCCAATTGGGAGCGCCACCCAGTTCCAAGTTCCAAGTTGCAGTTCCAGTTCAGCGAGACACGCATATTTTCAATTCGAATTGAGGCCCCTGTGTGTGTGTGTGTGTGTGTGATGCCTTTGGGGGTTGCAACCACCCCCTGCAGATGGAAATGGAAATGGATACAGATACACATACACATGCAGAGAGGGAGAGCGAGAGCACAGCATCCGCTGAGATGAGATTTTCAACAGCCAGCCTGTCCCCATAATTCAGGACACCACTGTACTGGCGATTTTCGGGGGTGGCTGCTTCTTCTTCTTCTTATTCACAAATATGTACCAAAAACAAGTACAGTTCCAATTGGAAATGAAACGTAGCCGTATGTATGCGTGTTTGTTTGTTTGTTTAATCTGCTGCCTTGCATGTGTGTGGGTGGGTGGTTGCTGCGCCGTCGCCACCGCCGCCGCCGTTGAATAACGGAAAGCGAGAACCGCCGCCGCATGCGTAACTTATTTTTCTTTCTTTTTCGTTCTGCTCCTTATCATCGCATTGTTTTTGTCCGACTCTGCGTCAAGTACAGGCACATGCACACACACACCCGCGGGAAGAGATAGAGAAAAAGAGAGCAGTGCTCAATTGAGCGAGAGATAGAAAATAGCTATCGATTATATATTTGCGAACAGACGGGGGAGCCGAAGAGAGCAGAACAGAGAGAGAGCGGGAGAAAAAGAAGCGCAGACAGAGGACGCGCACGGTGGGGTCCATTCTTCATGCAATTCAATTCTTTCAAGGGCTCTCTATTTAGTATCATCCGGAGTAGCTTAATTTGATAAATATCTGCATTCTTAAGTAAATCAGCGTTACTCAGAATATTACATACACCCAACAAAAAATCGTCATATAAACTATACTATTGTTACATGAATTCTATACTCTTGAGTATTAAAAATTTCTTAATAAGATGCCTGTTAATTTGATACTACGAAAGTATACATTTTATACTCATCTGCACCAAGACCAGAATAATCACTAACGCGACAAACAGAAAATAACTAAATTCCAGTTAACGCGATAGTTATCGAATTTTCGATGTAGGTTCGTATAAAAATAATACTCGAAAATACTCAATTGAAACTTTGGAGTATAAAAATTATATTTTGTAGTATATATTTGATATTTTGAAGTATAAAATGTATACTAAACCCGTTATACTACTTGAGTATACTTTTAAGACAACGCCTAAAAAGGTTAAACTCTTGTTGTTCTTTTGGGTGTAGTCTTGTCAAGTTTTCCCTCCACCTTTTTTTTTACTAAACCTAATATTTTTTGCGACACAGATTAACACTACCATTTTCGTTTAAATTATAACAATAAATTCATCAAGTGAAAAAGTTGCACAGCCTTCAACCAGCCACAAAGTACTGTAATTATTTTTAATGTTTACAATGATCAAAAAAACGGCTGGACTGATAACAGCACGCTCCACGCCACACACTATAATTAGTTACATGACCCACGACAATCGCAGTCACGCCCACTGTGCCAGCCGCACTGATTCCCACCACACATCATTCCCTTTCCGATTCCGATTCTGATTCGGATTTGGATTCTGATTCGATTCCAGCATGCGTCGCAGCCACTGATTGCAAGGGTGTGTGGGTGTAACTGGGCGCATGTGTGCGGTGTCCGTATGTGTGTGTGTGTGTGCGCTGACGCAGTGGGAGTTGGTTGCAGCTGTGTGCGTCTGTGAGCGATTGCAGGCGGTGGGCGCATGCACCCACTAACTTGCCCGAAACCGCAAGTGAAAGAAAAACATAGAGACACTCTCTGTTCTAAGCATTTTCAAATGCTCTCATCCTCTCTCTCTCTCTATAGCTGTGTTTCTTAAAATAGATGGATCACAAAAAAAATAGAATTTTTCACACAGAAATAAGCAGCGGTAGTAGTAGCGGGAGCATATGCGCAACCGTCCAGTGTGTCCCTACTGAATAAAGCTCAAAGGAAATGTATCAGTGTACCAGTGTGGCCCTAAGCGCAAGCGCCCTTAACACCCTTTATTGCCTGAATATGGTAACACCTTTCATAACCTTAAGAATACAAATTTTAATGAATTCTCTTTTGTAATTTGTACAAGCTTTCCGCCTCGCTAGACACTCCAACTTAAAAGCGGTGTGTGTGCGTGTGTATCTGCGTGAACTGGTGCGGGTGCCCAGTAGTTGCCTTGACACGAGCTTATAGCTTATAGCATGCATCTCAGGGCACTCGGCGCAGTTTTTCCAGCCAACGCTCCGAATGGAAAATGCTGCGCACGCAACCCCACCGAGAAGAGATACAAACTGGGGCCAACCACACTGCAGGCCATGCAAATGGGTACGCATGCCAAGCATTTATTTCGCAACTGCGCATAGTCCCGAGCTAATAATCATAATTCCTGACATCGCATTGGATTAAGGGATAATATTTATAGTAGGACTTTTCTATAATTCCCTCTAAGCAGGCTAATCTAAAAAACAGTCATCCCTTAAATTAAAAACAAACTAAAGAAATAAAAAAAGTCACCATAAAGTGTCAAACAAAAGATCCCCCTTCCCTGTGACAACACTAATAACAGTAAGTGTCGCAAGGGTTGATAATACCGAAATCAGGTTGCTGTCTGTACGGATTTCATCCCAGTTACCGACCCGCGACTGTCGACAGCGTGTTTGGCACGCGCAAGTGAAACGAGCTTACCAACACAACAACAACCCCTAAACGAACGGGGGTGGTGTTACTTTCCCTACTTGTGCTCTCTCCCGGGGTGGTGACACTGACTCGGGGCGAACAGCTTTGCCGTTACTCTGTGCTGGGTGGTGCGCAAGCAGTGCATGCGTGGCCATATGGTTAAGAGTGGGGGTGGGGGTGGTTTTTTTACGGCAGGATAAGCAGTGAGCAGAGCGCTATCACGGCCTTAAGCTGCCAGCAGTGCCAGTGATAGCGTGTGTGTGTGTATGTACTGTTTGTGACGCGCTAAGGGTGGTGATTTTTCCACCTTAAGGGTGGGTGGCCTTCTCTCTCTAGCTGTCAGTTTCAGTCTCAGTTATCTGAGTGCCAAGTCAGTGCCATATTCAGTGCTTAGTAAGCGTTATTTCACCAGGTTGATTTTTCTTTCTTTTTTTTTTTTTTTGTATATTTCCGTGGGTTTTGTGGGGAAATTTGAATAACCCACACGGTGGGGGCGAAAGAGACAGAGAGAGAGAGAGAGTGAGAGACTTTATATATAGCCATTTCATGCGGCGCGATGTCGACGCATGGGCGCAGTATTGATTTTTCACTGCGTCGACGTCGCTGCTTTGTCGCAATCACTCCATGGGGTGGTTTTCTCGCCCCCTCCCCACTCTCTCTCTCTCTTTGCCAGTGGCGGCGCAGTCTCTGTCCCGCTCTCTCGCGTCGCCGCTGCGTTGCCGTCGTTGCTTTCCGAGTTTCTGAGCAAACGCAAATAGAACTTGAGCGCACATCCACATCCCACGTCCACTTCCAAAACTCAGAGAGCCACAACAAGCGGTGCGGTGTGGTTCGTTCAATTCGCTCGGCTCCCGGGAACGATTCAATTCTACTCTCCGTTAAAAAATTATTTTACTTTATTTTCTGTGCCCAAACAGTGTGTGTGCCAAAAAAAAAAGTTATTAACAAAAATATTGAAAGCGAACCCAGAAAGTATCATAAAGCAAAAGCCAACTGGAAATCGCCGAGGCAAGCAATAAATCAAAAGACACAACAAAAACTTATTAACATTTACGAGTACTTGACTTGGTGTTAGTTGCTCTTTTTTTTTTTGCTCGTCGAAAATACTGCTTAGTGAGTATAAGTTATTCGAAACTTTATCAGTGCGCACGTGCAGCGGCCCCCAAGAACGGCATATTTAGCCCAAAGAGAGGACAGCGAGAGAGAGAGAGCCAGAAGAAGCTTGGGGATTCTGCGCACTGAAGAGAGCGAAGAATAGAGAGAAGAATAGAGAATGCACATGCTCTCAGAGCTGGGAGAGAGCGAAGAAGTGATGAGAGCGAAGGAAATAGGTGTTTTGGTTAAAGTTTATATTTATAATCAAACAATAGATTGTGTTTTTAAGGAAAAACTAGAAGAAAGCAAGGCATTGATCACAGAATGAACCTAGGGTTCTTAATTCTTCTAGTCTTATACATTGCTTTCTTTAGAGAAGAATTCAACTTAAAAAGAGCTTTGTCTCAAGTCTTTAAAGTGCAGATAATGATAGCTTTAAAAGAACAGAAACAACCGTAACGCCTCCATCTGTTTTGGATTAAAACTCATGGCCGCTCTTTAGCTTTATCGACCGAAACTCTCCTTCCACCCCGGTCTTTCCACCTCCACCTTCTTCTTTTTATTTTTCGAGCTACCTGTGCCACATGCGCGACTGTGTCCGCTCACCTTGCACCCCTATATGTATTTACATATACTCGAGTTTATCGTTGCCTGAACCTTATGGACATATCCCCACCGATCCAATGCGATCCGAACCGATTCGAACCCTACGACGTCGCTAATCTGCGACTGTGGCCCGCTCGAATTACAAACAGTTGTGCATATGTGTACCTTTGTGAATATATGGCGTGTTTATATACACTATGAGTACATATATTGTGCTGATGTTGTTCTCGCTGTGGGATTGTGTTATAAAACACTAAATTGTTCGCTTTGTGCTTCTATTATTGTCGTTGTCACAGCTGTTGTTGTTGTTGTGGTGTTGCGCATGCGCGCTTTTGACCTGATTCACTTGCCCCTTATCAGCTTGGAAAAACAAAAAACAGCGATCCAAGTTCTGGCTCTCCAAGTAGTACCCCCTACTTTACGTGATATCGGGGTATATTAGGGGGTGGATCATGGTTGGCTATTCTTTTAAGGGAAACCTGTTTTTCTTGGAAACTCTGTCGGGAACCATTACATTTCTCAAAGAATAGATAAAGCTAACTAAATATTTTTTTAGTTTTGAAATAGATTAAATGTGGTTTTAAATGTATACGCAGTGAATTTGAATTTGAATTGTACAGTGCAGAAAGCATATAGTATCCCTTCCAAGATTTCAAACTTCGGTTTTTATTAGTCTTTTTTTTTTCTAATTATTTTGACTTGATCTTAGCTAAGGTTGGAAATTACTAGTATTATTATTTAATAGCACAGAATGTACAGTATTCATTTAAAGGTTTTTGTATTTAATAAAAACAAAACAAATTTTTTATTTTAGCAATAAAGTCCTTGACCTTAACCTCGGTTGAAAATTAATATTATTAGTTGATTTAAACAGCACAAAAAGCAAGGTATCCGTTTAAAAATTTGTATAAATAAAAAAAAAAAAAGTTCTTTTAAAATTATTTTGACTTGGTCATAGCTAAGGTTAAAAATTACTTGAATTATTATTTGATAGTACAGAATGCACAGTATTCATTAAAAGTTTTTCATAATTATAATTAATAAAAACATTTTTTTTTTTTATTTAACTATTTCCTTAATCTTAACCTTGGTTGAAAATTAATATTATTAGTGGAGTTTAACAGTACAGAAAGCATAGTATCCGTTTCAAAATTAATAAAATCAAAAAAATAAAGAAACTTTTTTTTTTTTTTGTAAAAAGTAATTCTATCTTTTCCTTTTTTTTGTAAAATTTCACTTTATGCTTTTCTTTAATTTGTTAGTATTCAAAAATCAATAACTAATCCCATTTCATATAGATTTATGACTTTTAAACCCACATTAGCAGTAGGAGTAGGGTATATCTAGTGCCCCAGTGCCTGCGATTTCTTATTCTTTGCGCCGAGTCGTATAATTAGTTCGCTATCAATGAGCAGAGAGGGCCTGGAAACAAACACTTGAGCACACTGAAGTGAATTCCGAGCTAATTGCTGGCACTCCTCTTCTTTTTTCCAGCTCTTATCACACTGCGCATGCGAATAGGACCACCCGCCCGGCGCCACTAAGGGACTAAGGCGATCGATCCTCTCTCTCCGAGGGGAACGAGAGGACACGGGGAGTAGCCTTGTAGCCGAGTGTAACCACCCACAGCCAAAAGCTGGCCACCACAAGCTATCGGCTCGTCGTGGCGCCGGCGGGAAGCCAGCGCGGAACGGCGGGCAATGTGGTGGTCACCACCACCACCACCTCCTCGGGCAGCAACTCGAGCGGGGGCAATGGCGGCGGCGTCAGTGGGGCGGGGAGCAGCAACTCCAGCAGTGGCGGCATCAACGTGACCACCATCACGACGACCGGCGGCAACGGTGGCAATCAGGTGCAGAGCGGCGGCAATAGTTCCCAGAGCAACGGGACCACCTACAAGATCGAGATGCTGGACGAGGACATCCAGAGTCTGGGCTCCGACGACGATGACGAGGATCTGATCAGCAGCGATGGCAGCCTCTACGAAGGCGATCTCGGCTCCATACCCGTCAACGACGACGTAGCCCATCAACTGGCCGCCGCTGGACCCGTGGGCGTGGCCGCCGCAGCGGCTATTGCCAGCTCCAAGAAGCGCAAGAGGCCGCACTGCTTCGAGACGAACCCCTCGGTTCGGAAGCGCCAACAGAACCGTTTGCTCCGAAAGCTGCGTGGCATCATCTACGAGTTCACGGGCCGGGTGGGCAAGCAGGCGGTGGTGCTGGTGGCCACGCCCGGGAAGCCCAACACCAGCTACAAGGTGTTCGGGGCCAAGCCGCTGGAGGATGTGCTCCGGAATCTCAAGAACATCGTCATGGACGAGCTGGACAATGCGCTGGCCCAGCAGGCGCCACCCCCTCCGCAGGATGATCCCTCCCTCTTCGAACTCCCCGGCCTGGTAATCGATGGCATACCCACTCCGGTTGAGAAGATGACCCAGGCGCAGCTAAGAGCCTTCATCCCGCTGATGCTCAAGTACTCAACTGGCAGGGGGAAGCCCGGCTGGGGACGGGAGTCTACCCGACCGCCCTGGTGGCCCAAGGAGCTGCCCTGGGCCAATGTGCGGATGGACGCGCGCTCCGAGGACGACAAGCAGAAGGTGGGTGGGGTGGGTGTTTAGCAACCGCCCCCAATCTCCCATAACTTTCTATATTCTATATCCCCCTCCAGATCAGCTGGACGCATGCTCTGCGCAAGATCGTGATCAACTGCTACAAGTACCACGGGAGGGAGGACCTGCTGCCCACCTTTGCCGACGACGAGGACAAGGTGAACGCCTTGATTTCGCAGTCCGGCGACGAGGACGAGGACATGGAGCTGTCCAATCCGCCCACCATACACACGGTGACCACCATGACGCCGCCGACGGGCAACAGCAATGTGAGTTGGAACGTTTGGGGGACAGGAAGGGGTTGGGTTTGGTTGTAGGGGTTTCTTGGGTTAAAATATTGTTGGGAATTAGAGGAATAAGGGGAGCGAAAAGGGTACCTCTAGGAGGGTTAAAAGGAAGGGTTCCAGCATGATGTAATGCGTATTTCAATTTTACAGTGCAGGAAGCATATAGTATTTATTCCAGGATTTCTAAATTCTCTTTCGATTATACGTTTTTTTAACAATAATTTTTTTGATCTTAACCTTGGTTGAAAATTAATATTATTAGTTGAATTTAACAGTAGTGGAAGCACAGTATCTGTTTCAAAATTAATAAAATCATAAATTAACATTTTTTTTTTTTTTTTTTATTATTATTTTGACTTGATCTTAGCTAAGGTTAAATATTACTTTAATTATTATTTAATAGTACAGAATGCACAGTATTAATTTTTAGGTTTTTATAATTAATAAAAACATTTTTTTTTTTTTTTTTTTAAATCAATAATTTCTTTCATCTTAACCTTAGTTGAGTATTAATATTATTAGTTGAATTTAACAGTACAGGAAGCACAGAGTATCTGTTTCAAAATTAATGAAATCATAAATTTAAAACATTTTTTTTTTTTTTTTAAGGGTAGAGTTCTAGCATGCTTTTTAGGCCTTAAAAGTAGAAAAGTGATGTGAGAAGACTTTGAATTTTAAATGGGAAGAGTTCTAGCATGCTTTTTAGGCCTTAAAAGTAGAAGAGTGATGTGGGAAGTCTTTAAAGGTGAAAACACCCCTCATTCTTCAGCCATAGTCTGTCTCACGGCGACTATATAGCCCACTGAATGTCCTAAGTGTCCACATTGACTGCTTGCCACTCCCCGGGATAAACTAACCTCTGCCCTATGCCACATACCTACTAATCCACACACACTAATCCGGCACACACACACGAGCACACTTGGAAGAGGAAATCCATATCAGCGACTAATCCACATCCTAAAATCCACAAAATCACAGCAACCGCAGCAGGTGAACGTGGTGAAGATCAACAGCGCCGGCACCGTGATCACCACGCACACGGCCCAGAGCAATACCCCCGCTCCCACGATCATCCAGAGTACCAACAACCAGCACGTGACCACAACGGCCACGCTGCCCGCCTCCACGAAGATTGAGATCTGCCAGGCGCCCGCACAGCAGCAGCATCACCAGCAGCAGCAGCAGCAGCAACATCACCAACAGCAGCAGCAACACCATCAGCAACAGCAGCATCACCAGCAGCAACACCATCAGACCAGCAGCACCGTGCACATCCAGCCGGTGAGCGGCGGCCAGCCGCAGACGATCCAGCTGACCACGGCCAGTGGAACCGCCACGGCCACCGCTGTGCCGACGACAGCCGCCGCCGTAAGTGCCGCGCAAGCGGCAGCGGCCGCCGCCGCCGCCCAATCGAATGCCCAGCAGCAGCAGACGGTCACTGCCCAGCAGATAGCCAACGCCCAAGTCTGCATCGAGCCCATAACGCTGAGCGACGTTGATGTTCGTACTAATCCACTGACCACCGAATCCGAATCGCCTCTTGAGTTGCCACTAAACGAGCCGGAATTGGGTTTGAGTTGGGGATGGGAGAAGGGAGTTGTTGGGATATGCACGGAGGTCTTTCTAGGGATTTTTATGATTTTTACTCATAGATTTATGGATTATAGAAGAATTTGTTTTGAGAAAAGGACTATAAAACCAAGAATAGTATGAATATTTATTCCTGAAACCCTTTTCTAGGCAAATAAGCTCAAAAAGGGCTTCCAGCTGGATCTCCACTTATTTATAGAGGAATATGTACAGCTTTTATAAGGAATTTTCTTAATTAATCATAAAACTTAGAAATAAAAATATTCAAAAATAATATTTAAAGATACTTTTCCGAGCTTGTTCGTACTCAATAGAACTCTAGA
The DNA here is from genome assembly GCA_008044355.1 of Drosophila lacteicornis. Taxonomy (NCBI): domain Eukaryota; kingdom Metazoa; phylum Arthropoda; class Insecta; order Diptera; family Drosophilidae; genus Drosophila; species Drosophila lacteicornis. Next base: position 24,938 of record VNKF01008810.1, read on the forward strand.
AGCTTAGATAAGGTTATTATAAATTGCAGGACCTAAAATCGTCTTAAAAAGAAGAAAGAGAACTTAAAATGACCTTTTTCTTAATTACATTTTTTTTTTTTTAATTAATCCTTAAAAAACGTTTTCCGAGCTTGTTCGGACTCAATGAAACTCCAGAAGCTAAGGAAATATTACTATAAACTGTATAACTTAAAATACTCTTCAAAAGACTTCAAAATAACCTTTTTTTTGTGCATAGTCAACATTTCCCGACTCCGACATTCTCTATCTCTCTCTCACTTTCCTTCAACACTTTTCCGTTTAGCAAAGTTTTTCCGTTGGCTCAAACTTTTGTTTTAAAAGTACTTGATGTTGTTGTTGCTGTTGTTGTTACTCTTATATTGTTATTACCTGCTAGCACACCTTGTTTTAATTAACCCCTGACCACCAGGTGCTGCCCCTATTATTTTATACTTTATATGATTTTAACCAAATTTTTTTTACACATTTTTTTAATTTTTTTTCGTTTTTTTTCCTGTGAATGTGTTCATTTCTCTTTCAGCTGGTTGTTGTCGAACTATTGGTTATTCTCATCACTGTTTGCATCCACATTCCGCACCACATCCGAATCAAACACGCACAATCACGTCTCGACATGTAAATACGCTCCGCGACACGAAAAAGTGAAGAGAAACGACCAACTATGTTTGTTCTCACCTTATTAATATGATTTATGTTTACGATTAAGTTGATTTCTGCCTTGCTTTTTGCATTTTCTACGTTTTTCGTAATATTTGTAATATTTGTAACATTTGCTTAGCTTTCCTTTGTAATTATTCTGGATTTTCCCTTGTTTTGGCATCAAAAATTAATGAGTTAATTAATCCACAGTACACCACGCAGACGGTTCTGTCGCAGAATGCCGATGGCACGGTGTCCCTGATCCAGGTGGATCCCAATAATCCCATCATCACGCTGCCGGATGGGACGACGGCCCAGGTTCAAGGGGTGGCCACGGTGAGTGATCCTTTGGCTTGTTTCTTTCTTTTTTTTGTAAACACCTCATTTTGTATGACACGGTCACATTAGTGACCAGTTGGTATAATGTTATCGATGCTAGATTTTTAAGAAAAGCATATACCGTCATTAAGAACGATCAGCTCGTGAGAAATCGAGAGAAAACGAAATCGAATAAGAACGATCAGCTCGTGAAAAATCGAGAGAAAACGAAATCATTAGAAATAAAATCATTGCGACGTTATTATTTGAAAATAAAAGCCTGGGAGTTTACCATTTAATTTAATTTAATATTAATTACTTAATTTTATATTAATTACTTAATTTAATTTAATATTAATTACAGCTGCATCAGGGCGAGGGCGGCGCCACCATCCAGACCGTGCAGAGTCTCACCGATGTCAATGGCCATGAGAACATGACCGTGGATTTGACAGAGACGCAGGATGGCCAAATATTCATCACCACCGAGGATGGTCAAGGTAAGATCCTTCCCTAAAAAGTTCCTCTTAAGCTATAACTTCTCTCCTTAGGCTATCCCGTGTCGGTGAGCAATGTGATCTCGGTGCCCGTCTCCATGTACCAGTCGGTGATGGCCAACATGCAGACGATCCAGACCAACAGCGATGGCACAGTGTGCCTGGCCCCCATGCAGGTAGATACCACAGCCACCAGCTCCTCGTCGCCGTCATCAGTGGCGACGACGGGGTTGGCGGGCGGAGTTCAGTGTTACTCGCTGATAAGTGCTGGGACCGCGGTCCGGGCTCCGGGGGGGCGTTACTACCTGGCAGCAGCCACCACCGCCGCCGGCAGCTCCTCCAGCAATAATAACAATAACAGCACCCTCACGAACAATAATAATAATAACAATAATAGCATTAAGATGCCCTTGCCCATAGTGCAGGCAGTGGCCAGCACGAGATCCAGCCGAAGGGGAGGCGGTACCTCAGAGGGAGCTGGAGCTGGCTTGCTGATGGTCCAAAAAAGGAGGAAGCTGGGGCATAACTCCTCCAAGAGTAAATCCCATGCAAAAGCAAGCGAAGCCAGCTCCTCCTCTGCCGGCGCCGCCTCCATTCGGTGCGTGAACAGCGACAGCTTGATCAATGTGCAGCTGCAGTTGCCCTCGAAGAGCATCAAGCAGGAGCACCTGGAGTAGATCAGGAAACCCAGCACCCATCTCGAATCTAGTCAGGGAGAAAGTAAAGGGAAAGGGAGAGGGATGCACACTTGCCATGTTAAGCTTAGAGAATGCCAAAAAGGATGGAATTGAATTTGTTGATAATTGAAACCAAAAATAGGAAAGCAGCAGGCATCATGTTCCTAGTTAACAGAGCTACAAAAGAACCCCATTTAATTTAGTTAGTCATAGAGATCGTGCACATAATCTTGCAATACAAACCAAATATTAAGCGTACGTAGTCTGGAGTTTAAGTTTGTTTAGCACACAGGGATCAGCCTTCGGTACAACTTGTGAATTTTTAGTCCCCAAACGTAGTCAATTCGCATTGAAAATGCAGCGGGTTTCTGGAGGGAATATTATATATATATTATAAATGCCAATAATAGCCTTAGTTCTTAGCCTTAGTCCTTAGTCCTTAGACGTCGTCTGGCGTGTGCTTGCAATTGAATTTTATGTTATAATTACCCCGTACCACCTCTACTATTATTGCTATTGTGTTTATCCCCCCACTATTATTATTGCTATTGTGTTTACATGTTTTATTTTATTATAATATTTTACGTTGTTCTAGACCAAATTTAAACTGAAGCCAACAAATTTTATTGAATAAATCTTTTGTTGTTGTGATTTGATTATGATTTCGAGTTTGAGTTTTCATTTTGTGACGTCACAAAAACGGAACGAGATGTAAGTAGAGGTTCTAGCGATGATTGAAGCTAGAGATGTCAAACTACCATCGATAGTTTCGAGTTTTTTTTTCGCAAACTATCGATACTATCGCAATAGTACCGAGCTATTTAATTTTGTAAAAAAAAGGGGTGTTCATCTAATAAAATACTAAAAAAAGTTGAGTAAAGATTTTTAGATTAAAGATTTAAAATGGTAATAATTTTAAAAATAATAATAATCAGTTTTGGTATCTTGTGATTTATATTTTAATTTTCTAATTAGAATTGGTTTGGTTTCAAGCTTACAAATTTAATGATTTATGGGGACGATACTATTGCGATTGTTTTTAAACTACCGATGGCGCAAGCTTAATACAAACCATCGATACTATCGATAGTGCCACCGGTAGTTTGACACCTCTAATTTAAAACCTGATTTTAAACCTGATTTTCCCTTTAGTTGAGTGTAAGTATTATTGCTTTAATTATTATCATTTCATTTGCCTTTGATTTTTATACCTTTTTTTCACCAGATAACCAGGCATATCGAGGAGGAAGAGGGTCTCAGTCTCAGTTACCAGAAAGAAACTCTTAATTAAACCCCTTTATATTAAACCTTCTTTTATTTCCATCAACCTTCCTCGCTCTCAGGTGGAAAACGGCGACCAATTGGAGACCATTACCATGTCACCGGGCATGCACCAGATGATGATCCAGGGCGGACCCGGCCAGGAGCCGCAGCTGGTGCAGGTGGTCAGCCTGAAGGATGCCACGCTGCTGAGCAAGGCCATGGAGGCCATCAATTCCGGCAATGTGAAGACCGAGGACACGATTATAATGGAACAATAGCTGGAGCCCATAGACGGCATGATCTCGCCGGGACTGAGCGAGTGACTTGCCGTGCTCCCTGGGCAAGCAAACACCTCTCCTGGCTTTACCAACTAACCCATCTAGTCAAGAGAGAGCGTACTCTGTAAAAAGCGATCAATCAGTCTAGTCTTCGCATAGGAAATTATCTATTAATTATAAATAACTCGTAACATTCTATTCTCTATTTTTTTTTCTCGTGAGTGTATGTTTTTTTTGTGGCTCTATAAATAGTTCAATTCTGGGCTGGATACTCATAGCTATAATATCGTAATATATACATATGCCTATGTCTAAGCATTATAAGCGTTACTTGTACGTACAACCCCCATATATATCTATATCTTATATATATATGTGCGCGAGCCAGTTTGCAATAATTAACCGAATACTTAACGACAAAACGAGAGAGCGAAGATTACAAATTAATTATATATTAATTAAACAATCTAGGACAACCGATTCCGAAACCGAATCTGAATCTCCATGCAATGTAAACAAACAACATCACTTTAAACATAATTAAATTACCTAATTATTAACGATTAACGAAACTATGCTATAACTCTATCGAATAAAGTGACCCAAAAGTGTACGGAACGACAAGGGAGTAATTTTGGGGAGAAAGGAAGGGCAGGGTACCTAGGTTTTGGCTTTACATTCTTCTATGCGCTGAAAATAACCAAGATTCTCCTCAAGCTAAACCAGTTTGTTGAAGATGGAGACTACTTTTGGAAGCTCCTAGCTCTGGCACCATCGCCTGCGCCTAAAACTCTCTTTTGAAATTTTTGTGGAGCATCTTAAGATAAGATTTTTAATGGTTTCATTAGAAATAAATTGGAGCATCAGGCATCAGTATCTTCGACTCCAGTTTCAGGTGCAGTTACAGTTTCCAGTTAAAAAAAAAAAACCCACAACCTGGTAGGAGAGCTAGGAGCCACAGGGCTCCCGGAAATCTCATCTCTTTTATTTTTTTTTGCCTAGTTTTGTAAATTATTTTATAGATAAAATAAAATTGTAATCGAAATCGAATTCAAGCCGATTAATGCGATTAATCCAGCGACTGTACAACTCTGTGCTTCAATTAATGTGACCAGCTTTCTAGAAATCCGGGACTTTTAATGGATTTTCAACGGATTTTCATTGGATTTCCATTAGTAATAAACTGGAGCTAGGTCGTGGCCAAGGCATCAGATTTTTCTTAGCCAATTCCATTAATTCCGATTAACTCGATTAATGCTGCAAAAATACAGCTCTGCGCTCCAATTAATGTGCCCAGCTCGCTAGAAATCGAGGGGAAGTTAGTTAGTTAGAAGTTAGAAGCAAGAAACAACAGGACTCTGGAATATCTCCTCTCTTTCTTTTATTTTTCCCCTAGTTTTGTAAGCTATTTGGTAAACAAGTAAAAACAGTTGTAATCGATATCGAATTGAAGCTGATTAATCCGATTAATCCCTCCACAATACAACCCTGTGCTCCAATTAATGTGACCAGCTCGCTGGTAGCATGAGAAAAGGAAGCGCAGCGTCTAATTTCGATAGGCAAAGTCAATATAAATATTTTGATTGCCATAAACACGTTTCCCCCACTTCCCAAAGCCCTCTCTGCGCTTGTGTTTTCGCACAATTTAATAATGACCATGCCCACATATTTGCTGAAAAAACCAGTTTGGACCGGGCAACGTGTGTTGCCTGGCCTGCCTGCGAAAAAAATGTAAACAAGTTAAAAAAACAAGACAGAAAAAGGAAGACAACAAACAAAACATGTTCGAAAAATGCCAAAACAACTTTTGCAATGGGTGAAAGATATTTACAACCAATTTCATGCTTTCCCCCGGTGACCAGCCGAAGCGGAGTCCTTATCCCCATCGGATTTTTCGCATTTTCCTGCGTGGGCGAGTTGAAAATCGAGGAAGTAGGAGATATTTCTTAGTTTTCAGATGGATTTCCCTGGTACTTGTAGGGGGGAATTATTTATATATATTTATTGTCGTCGTTGTCGTTGCCCTCCAGTGGGTTTTGATGATGAAAAGGTTATTGATCGGTTCGGTTCTCGCCTCCAGATTCTTGACAACTTCTGCGATTCTCCACCAGCCACGCTCTTCTTCTGTGGCAGCTGCGGATGGGGCCAGATTCCTCCTCTAGCTGCCAACTTCTACTGGAAAAACTCGTTTCGCATTTCGCGTTTTTCCTCGAGCGCCTAAACCAAAAAGGTAACTCCTCCTGGCCACACTGCTCTTCCCCCTGACCAGTGCCTCCAATTCTCTTGACGATCGATTGAAGGCAGGGAAAGAGATTGGTTTTTCCAGGCACTGAAGGAAAATATTGAGTTTGGAAATATATAAAGTGCTATACCTTTCCTCTTTTATTTTTCTATTATTCCCAGTGTATATTTTTCTCTGCTGGCCTGACTTGAGCGTTTTCCTTAAAACGTCAACAGGTTTTTCGGTCAACACTTGGCCAATTGCAATTGGAACCGAACCGAGTTCGAGCCGAGCTGGCCCCACTTTTCCCCCCCTTTTTCCTGCCTTGCAGAAAGTTTTTCTTGCCTTGCTGGTTTTCCACACAGGCATTCCAGGGGGAATCGGCCATCGATTTTCTGTTCCCATTCTATATGTGGCTAGCCATACCGTATTTTCCCAATTTTCTGCATTCCATCTGGAAATTCTTTGTGCTCCATTTCCAGCTCCTTAATTTTCCAAATAATCCAATTAAAGCGGACTTGGCAGCGGGAAAATGGATAATGGATAATCGCTGTGAGAAGAGAAAGGAGCCATTAAAGATGCTGCAACGGGAGTGACAGGAAGACTGTGCCCATTTATGAGTGGCAAAGTAGCAATCTTGGTAAGACAAGAATTTTAATAATAATTACAGTTCTTTTTTTTTAACAGAAAATATTTCTAGATATTGGGGAATAACTGAATGGATCCTAAGGATATTGTTTTATATAGTCAAATGCCAACATTGCATTTGTACGAGTGAAAATTAAACACTATTGCTAGATGAGTAAAAAAAAAAGCTAAAACATGTTGTAATATAGCAAACAAATAGCTATAACCTACAAACTAGCTATTTAACGCTAAAAAAGGCTAAATCTAGCCACACTATTACAATTTATCTGCACTGATTCTTCTGTTCCCTTTTGTGCATACCGTTCTTCTGTTCTCTTTTGAGCATACAGTGCGTGAGCGACTGAGAAAAATCCCTATCCCACGACTAAATAATAATTACAGTTCTCTCAGGAGTTTTTCAACATCAAATATTCTTAAAGTTTGGGAAATAACTGATTTGATTATAAGGATATTTAATGATCTTTCCGTTCTTATTATTTTTTAACAACATTAAAAGCTTCCAACTGCAGCTTCCAAGTTACAACTGTTAAAAACCAGTCGCTGGAACTCGAATTCCAAGCGGAGGATTCGCGACAAAGCGACGATCGTTTGACATTTTGTCGCCTGGCCCTCTCCACCCTCTCCTTCCGAGGAGGGGAGCACGAAGGGGGAGGCGGCACGCACGATCGCCAAAAGACTTCGGCTCCAAGCGACTTCGGCTACAAGCGACTTCGGCTCAAAGCGACTCAAGCGAGCCGAAAATCAAGCCGCCAGTCTTCGGTTCGAGCTCAGGCAACGAAGTCGCAGTCGGAGAAAAGCGCATAAACGAGTTACCGCAAAGAAGAAGCAGAGGCAGAAAGAGAGGGAGAGAGACAAGACAAGCTGAAACTGTGCGTGAAATCGGTAAACCAAAACCAAAACCAAAATCAAAACTGAAAAATTGAAAATCGAAAACTGAAAATAAACGAAAATTAAAAACTAAAACCGAAAGCGAAGTCGAAAATAATCGAGATATATCTCAAGTCGCGTGTTTATTTTTTACACATTTTTTTATGGTTTATATAACAAAGTTTCAATATTTATTCAATTTTAGCCAACAAAACATATAAATTTCAAATTGGAAACATACAACAAGGTGAGTTGATACTGGATACGGGGCCCGTTTATAAACCATTTATAGTTTGATTAAAGAGTTATTGGCTCCAAGACTAGTTTTAAGCAGGCTCTGGCGGAACGGGTCCGAAAGCTCTCAAGACTCAAACTCAATGCCAGGCCCAGAGCTCGGCTTTCAAATCGTTTGGCTATCGAGTGTGTTTATCGATTGTGGAATTCGGTAATTAGCATACCAAGCAGGCAGATCTTTAACAGATCTTTCTTCTTGGCTTGGCTTGGCTTGGTGTCGGCCATCAATCTCCATTAAAACGCGCCGAGAGACAATAAAGCGACACTAGTATAATTATGCGAAAAGCGTTCTTGGGTGCGACAAGGTCGGCTACGAACTTTAGAATCTATACATAACTCTCTTTCAGATTCCAGATTCCCGTATGCCCAATCCTTTGTATTTTTTGGTAATTTACTGCCGATCGTTCACATTCCCGAATTCCAGTTGAGGTCATTCGCTTACAGACTCGCCAGAGATTTCTTCTTTGGGGATTTGAAGATTTTCGGGGATTTAGACATCAAAGACCCAGCTCTTCTTCCACAGTCTTTTGTCTTTCTTCTGTGGCTTTTGACTTGATTTGACTTCACTTATCTCACTATGTACTTTATGGCCCAGTCGACGTTGACGTGACTTGAAGCGGGCTAATTGAAAGCCAGGGAATACGAAGAATACCCTGAGATCTCTGGGGATGCTCAGATCAGAGTAAAGATACGCCACAGAAGACAGAGTATTAAATGGTATTAAATTTAACTTTATTTAGTATTAATTTTAATTGATTTAAGTATCAAAACCTTTAATAGTTTTAAGCATTTTGATACTTAAATCAATTAAAATGAATACTAAATAAACTCAAATTTAATACAAACTTCTTAGTATTCTGTGGCGTATCTTCTTCTGTTGGATATACTATATTTTCTTTAATTTCTTGATTTATTACCAAGTATTTAATGTAGTTACAGCTTCCCTAGAGCATCCCTAGTTCGATCTTGGCCTTTTTTGTAATTTGTCCGTGTTTTCTTCTCTTTACTTTGTGTGGTTCTTTTTTTTCTATGCTCTGTGCTCGAGTGAATGGCATAAGGCATTGGGAGATAGGGGAGTGGAGAACGGGGAGGAAACCACACCTGAGGCAGGTAGATAGAAAGATGCTCAGGCATCTCTATTTGGTCTGCCAAGTCCGCTGTGTTTGGAGCTGGGTGTGGTCCAAGCAAACAGGAGATCCTGGTGAAAGCGCAAAACGTAGCTTTAACTTGGCCCTAAACACAGATCCTTAGCGAAGCCAAAAGTGAAATTGCAAACAGCAAAAAGCACAATCGACTTTGGCCATAATAATTGGCGGAAAGAGCAAGAGAGAGGGAAAGAGACGCCTGAGTGGCTGCCAAATGCCCGGAATCGATCCAATCCATTCCCCAGTCCCCTTCCCTGCCATTCAATCCAATCCAATCACATCAAAATGTTTACAATCCAAAACCCAAAATTAAGCCAAAATAAAGAAAAAATTAACTGCAATAAAAATATACTCTAACTAATGCTGATTATTTAAGCTAACAAGAAAAGGAAGAAAGGAAAACCATTAAGAAATGTAATCATCATCTTTACAGCCGATAGTTAAGTCTAAACCAAGCTGAGCTGGTTTTTACAAGTACTAATCCTGGTTTTTAATAACAATAATGCGAAATAATAGTGCAAAATTGCCCTAATAAAATGTTAACTAGCATAAAGCAATCATTGAAGTTTGTGTTCACACATGAACACGTTTTATATATATATATGAATACATACAAATATACATATGTATGTACACATGTAGATCTGTAACAAATCGATGCAGCTGTGATCTGCTTGTGCGCATGTGCGCATATCTCTAAACAGCGGCCACTTGGGCCTAGCACAGACAAAAATGTAATCTTGACAAATATGTAATCTGAAGCCCTGTGGGTCACAAAAATATCTTCAAAGATAAGTGCGGGTTAGCTGTGTCTTTCCCATCGCACTCAAGAATTTTTCCCATGTAAGGGTTAAACAAACCACTGCGTTGGTCTAGCGATAAGACTAGTTTTAAGAATCTCAAGACCGCTACCTAAACGCGGACTTTGAAATAAAGATTCAGTTCGAATTATCAACTCAAGAAAGAAAGACGTCTTTTTATTGGGCGTTCTTTTCAGTTTGTTTAATATAATTATTACAGCAGAACCCAGCACAATGAGTTCTTATAAAGTACGAAAATTGCACAGATTCTGTACAGATTTCAGCACATGAAAACTGCACAGAATCTGTACAGATTTCCAGCACATGAATTTCAGCACCTCTAAGTTGCAAGGATTTCAGTAATGAAAACTGCACAATTAAAGAGAACATAATATTAAATTAAAACCTAAATTCCATAGCCTTATTTTTACCCCTAACATTTAAGACCAAGTAATGGAAGGGTATTCCCCAGTTCGACTTGAATCCTTCGCCCCTCGCTGGCTTCGTTAATCGAATCGAAGTGGAAACCAAATTGGTCGGGGCTCGGTGGCAATGCCGAATGAGAAATAAAAACCGAGAGACGTAAAAACAAATAATTAAGCATGTACAAAAAGAGAAATATGATTAAAATTCCCGGGGCATACGCAGATCACCCCGAAACCCCTCCCTGTCCCCCTAACAATTTAACACATTATCGTTTCTGTTGCTGCTGCTGCCCCCCAAGAAAGGAAAGCGCTTGAAACGAAAATTATTTCAAATATTTTTGCAATTATATTGAAAGTGTTTTCGATTTTCTTCCAACGCTGACGTGCCAAAGCGCACTAAGCCGAGCTGACTCAGAGGCTTTAGCAGGTGGTGTTAATGGGGGAGAATACGCCATGGAAATCGTTATTGCCATTGTTCACGTTGAGTTATCTGTCCAATGAACAATGCGTTGGATGGGCGGCGCGATGCCAAGTAATTTTCGCGATCCAAAACTTAATAGATTTGCCGTAAACTTAAATGGATAGATAAAGCGGAGGGGCTCTAAAAATAAATGGTATTTTTACAGTCTGTCTATAAGCATTATTGCAATTAAAGCAAGAAAGAAATAAACTAAAATAAAGCTTATTTCTATTCAATAGGTAAGAATAATATTAACAATTATTCAGTTAATATTCGTACAACATCTTTAAATAAGATAGAATGTTATTTTTACTACGATTAATAATATTAATTTTTAAAATCGATTTAATCGAATAATGATTCGAAATAAATTCCTTAATTTCTTCCATTTTCTTTATGAATATTCTATTCTTAATAAATTAATTACTTTTCTTAAATAATTACTTGATTTCTGTTCAGTCCTCTTCCCAGCATTCCCGATAAATTTCTTTGTCATAGCGTTACAATCGAATGAAATAATTAATCGTAGAGTTTACATAACGTTTACTTATCGAAAAGTTTTCTTAGGGATTCTAATTAAATTCCTAAATTCCCTTCATGTTCTTTATGAAAATTCTATCCTTAATACATTTTGTAGTCCTGGTTTTCTGCTCAGACCTCTTCCCAGCATTCCCGATAACCACAATTCGTTCGATTCCTTGCCTTTATCGATACAATCAAATCGATTAATTGTGGGATTCTCCTTTCTATCGCAAATATCAATTATATTTATTTTCTCTGATTTAAAACCCAAGAAAATTTCATATTTCTTGTTACTGTTTGGCTAACCGTTATCCCATTTCCGTTGGTTCCAAGCCATTGCATTCCTTGATTCTTATCAATTTGTTGGTCACTTTTCTTGCTCTCTGTTTCTGTGGACATTTGATGCGTGACATTCGTGACTTTAGCGGAATGGTTCCCTCTATTGGTGGACTAATCCCACCTGTTTTCAGTTAGAAAAAACCATAAAAATGCATAGGAGCCAGTCCAAATGGTTGCAAATCGGCACAAAAAAAGGAAAAAAGTAATAATAAAACAAAAAAAAAAACTCTGAAAACAATCAACAGGCTGGAAGCAGGAGGAGGAGGAGGCGGGCGAAGAAGCAGCCGAAGAAGCTGTTGCTTTTGTGGCAGTAGAAATAGCTTTGAAAGTGGCACAAAGTAATTTTAATGCTGAATGGAGCGTAAAGTTGTTCAACTGCAATTGCAATGGATTTTTTTCTGTTTTTTTTTATTCCACCGTTTCTGTGTCTGCTAGTTTTTTGTTTTTGGCCAACAAAAGAAGCAGAAATCCAAAATTAAAACCAAGTGCAATTATATTTGACACACAGACTGTTGTGTCTCGCTTACAAAATCGGATTTTTATGGCGCGGATTCAGAATGGGAATCGCTTTGCATAATGAAAATCGAACAACCGAATCAATGACCATCTCCAAATTGATCGTAAAATGCTTAGGTTTATTAATACCTTTCAGTCGATCGAATGGGATCGATATGTGCATATATTTGCATGAGAAAGCCAAGGCGAAGATGGCAGGAAAGCAGAGAGCTCGAGATGGTGAGGTAATAGGCCCAAAGAAATGCTTAAATTAAGCTTACAAACATGACAAATTCGAGTCCCCAAAAAGATTGGTCAACGAATGGGGAGTACGGACTCTATCGAATCTGTAACTAATTATTGTGTGTGTTTTCTGTGTGTAAAGTGCAAGCTGGTAGCGTGGGACCCAAATACTTGAATTCGTTGAGGGAATTACCTCATCTCCACTGCATCTCAGCCCCTAGATGATGATTAAGCTGATGAGAGGTATGCAGGTGCGAGTCACCTTGTTTTTAGCAGGTAGCCTTAAAATCGTTTAAGCTAAAAATAAAAGGGAACCTGAAGTAACACAAATCTTAAATGAGTTTCAAATTCCTTTAGATAATAATAAACTTACGAATTCCTACTGAAAACTCTTCAACCAATTTTTCAGTAGCTTTAAAATGGTTTAAGCTAATAATAAAAAGGAATTTAAAGCAGTACACATTTTTTATTAATTTGTAATCCCTTTTGATAAAAATAAACCTACGAATTCCTATCAAAAATTCCTCAGAGACTCAACCAATTGCGTTGGAAATATCTAAGCGGATTACAAATCCCAATAATTGCTGTTCCATCGAGATAAGACTCTGAAACGGAACAGGTTTTCTTAAGGAAAGAGAGAAGAGCCTCCACTCTGACCCAATTTGGCTTTGGAAGCTGCTTGTAGCTTCTACAGGTTTCTAATTAGTTGTTTGTATTTTTCATTAACACTTTCATCGAACTTTCTGATCTTAATTTAGAGATAACTCCTATTTTTCTTTAATTAAAAGCCACTTTTTATATTTATAGATTCTTCTAACAAAGCTAAGCCCCTTAAATGCTTGGCATTCTTGAACCCACTTGATAATATTTGCTTATTTATGGTTCGCCATAATGCTGTCAAAGAGTCAAAGTCAACCCACTTGGGGCCAGCCGCCGAGTGCCATCATCGCCAACGCCCGCGCTTAGCTCACCGATGATCTAATCTGGTGATGGGAGAGAAGAAAAAGCAGAGAAAAAGCATGCTTTACATCTCTGTGAACTTGAAACTTGAACTGAAAGCCACCCAAAGGGGGCAATTTTCGGGGGGATGTGTCTCCTCCAATTTAAAAGAGACAATGCCGCAGACTCCACGGAAAACGGCGAAGATCTCTGTGGTTAACTCCACGCGCTGCCTCTTTTGGGGGGAAAGGGGGAAAAGTTCATTGCTCTCTGGTGAAAAATCGCTGACTGTTTATTGCTGTTATTTGTTGTCATTGTCATTGTTGCCATTTTGTTGCTATTTTGCCGTTGTCTCCCCTCTGTTTTGGGCATCTCTGAAAAGTAGTTGTTATTTCTGCAGGCCGCGGGGAGACCACCTTGAAAAATTGCAATTCAATGACTCGAGAAATTCGAGTTTAGGTTCAGGTGGAAGCGAAAAGGAAAGTGCTCGCTGAAGGCATGAAAATGCAATGAAATTTTGTTCAAAAAATGGTTTTAATATGGCTTAAGGTTGGTAGGAAATTATAGGCAAAGAAGGGGAGTACTTCTTGGAGGTAGGTAGTGGTGATTCCTCCTGCTAAGACCTCCCAATAGAGCTATGATCTCACCCTGCTTTAGGTTCCATTAATATTTGTTATTAATTAACAAAGCTTAACATAATATTAATTCCAGATAAATAAAACAGGAATTTAATCCCTTAATAGCCAAAAATTTCCTGAAATAGTTTATATCAATTAATAAACCCTAAAATAATGTTAATTCCAGATAAATAATAGATGAATTTGTTCGATTAAAAGCCAGAAATTGCCTTAAATAATTTATATCAATTATAAAAGTCACAAATAAAATTAGTTCCATATAAATAAAACAAGACTTTGTTCCCTTAAAAGCCAGAAATTGCCTTAAATATTTTGTATTTATTAAAACACTCTAAAATAATCTTTATTTCAAATATATAATATTGAAACTCACTCCATTCAAGCCCACCCATTAAGCTTAATTGCATTTTGGCCTTCTGCCTACTACACATATTTGCAATGCAGCAAAAACATGGCCAATATCAAGCTAAAAATGCAATGGCACTCGGTGGTGGCGTTGAGACAGTCACGTTCATTTAGGCCAAAACGTATTCCTTGGTGGAATAGTGGCCAATGGCCACTGGCCAGGAACGAGTGTTTAGCTGGCGCATGCCAATGCATAAAATATCAACAAAAAAGTGAGGAAAAAACAGAAGAAATAAACAGAAAAAGAGAAAAACAAGAAGCGAGAGACCGAAAAAGCACTAAAAACCCAAAACACGAATTATTGAAATTCATGCCACCTACACACACGGGAGAGACGCGCCAAAACAAACCGAAAAACAAAAAGATTTTTGCATATTTTCACCTTTTAAAAAGGCGAATGATTCGATGATGGCTTAGCCATCTCGTGGTATTTAGGCCAACACCGGCTCTGGTCCGAAATTAGCACTCGAAGTCGTCTGGAGAAATGTGTTAAGGCACGGCGCGGCAGAGATCTCGAACTCGAATCGCACCTGAACACGAATATATATCTCTTACTGCGCCGAGGTGCAAATTAATTGGGGCTCTCTCGATTCGCTTCGTTTTGGCCAGCTTTTCTTTGTCTTTTGTTTCTGTTTTTCTGTTTTTTTTTTGTTTCGATCGATTCTTCAATTATGGCAATTAGCCAACAATTTTCGCTTTGCATGTGGAAAATCAGCAGCAAAAAGGCCAAGCCCGAATTGGATTCAGTTTCGTTTCGGTTTCAAGCTTGAATATATATCGAATATCAGACTCTACACACACATTTATCGCTTGGCTGCATTTGAACTTTTTTCTTCCAACTAATTTTCGCCCATTTCGCCATTTAAGGCGGTGTTTATATCGGTTTCTTGCTTTTCTGCATCCCGATCCCTCCAGTGAGTGGGTCGGGCATTGATCTATGGGCTTGGATGGGATGATGATACATGAATACGAGTATATATAGAAGAAGGAGAAGTGGGAGATGGAGAAGAAATGGAGGTTGGGCCTTAACGCCAGTAGATTCCCCAAGGTTTCTTTTTTTTCGTAGTTGTGGATGTGGATGGATGTGTAATAAAACATATTACTTTGCGAGGCATTCAAGCGAGAGCTACAAGTTCGTTGACCAACATTGTCTTAGCCGAGTCATATATAAATTGCACAATAAATAAATATAAACAGCATTTGAATTGGGATAATAAAGCCAAGGGAAAATATAAATAAAATTATTTACTGAACTTTCTAGGTAATTTAAGGGTTATCCCATTAATTGCTCATAATAAAATCAAGCTACAACCAACACTGGTAGTGCTTTCATAGGAAAGTTGTCAGTGTTGTAAAGCAAACAACGATTCTAGACCTATTCTTAAGGTTTACCAACACTGCCTTATTGCCTATGATGCCTCAAATAATACATAGAGGGTTAGTCCATAATATTATGACTGTTTTAAGGCAACCAACACTGGAAAGGCTTTTATAAAAACCTGTTAAAAATAACTTCGCACAAATTAAAGAGCAAAAATGAATATAAAACTAAATATATCAAGTGTTGTTAAGCAAACTGCAATGGGATTACATCTTATTATGGTTTACCAACACTCTAAGACGCCTCATATAATAGAATCATTTTCAGCATTATTATTCTATTAATCAACACTAGTACTACTTTCAAAAGAAGCTTTAAGAAGCAACTTTATTAAATAACAACAAGACAAAAGATAAAAATTATGAATAAAACCAGTTATCAAGTGTTGTAAAACAAACTGCGACTTAAGAACTCTTTCTTATGGTTTACCAACACTCTATGCCGGCTCAAATAATAGAATAATTTCCAACACTATTATTCTATTAAGTAGCACTGGAATAAGGAGCTTTAAAAAGCAACTTAATAGGATATCAAAAAAAAAAAAAAAGAGAACAATTAAGAAAAATACAATTTATTAAATGTTGTAAAACAAACTAGGAATTTGGAACTCTTTCTTATGGGTTACCAACACTATTTAGGCTCCCTAAGGAAATAAGGAAATTATTGTTTACTTTGAAAGCTAAAATAAACCACACTCTGAAGACTTCAGTCTTTAAGGAATTACCTAACCTGATTCCATAATATATTTTTTATAAATTTAGCTGTAAAAAAAATTAATCAGTTTTCGGCAAGTTAGCACCACTTTTTAGTGAATTGCATAACACTATCAGAGGGGGGGCGAGGGAGCACATCACACCACACCTCCACCTCCTCCTCCTCCGTTAGACGAACGAAGCTTACACACACGAAAATGACTCAATTTATCCACGTAATTTGATCCGTACCCCCTCGTGAATCGGCTCGAACCATTAATCAAGAGACCTCCAGACTTTTAACAAACTGCATTCATAATCGTGGCTTGCCGAGAGCCACCGGCGTACAGGTTGAGTCTGCTCGGGAGCCCATGCTGCGTATACGTAATGTCAGCGCTCATACGTACAGTGCCCGCCATATGGATATCGATCTCACGCCATTGGGATGCCTGCCTGCCTGGCTGCCCGGCTGACATATTTGGGTTGAATGTTAACAGAAAAAATAAATAGCGAAATAACAAAAAAAAATAGCAGAGAGGAAAACGAGAAACAAAAGTCAGGCGCAAACAAATGGAAACCAACTCGCGCGGCTTATGAATGCCTGACCACAGCAAAATCGGCAAATGTCGCAATTAACATATTTCTTATGTGTGCAAGTACGAATGCACACACTCTTGGCCGTATTTGGAGTTTTTTTAAAGGTTCAAAAGGGGGGCCTATCGCCAAGACAGGGGCTGAGGAAGAACAATGCTGAGATTCTGGAGGGAACTTGACTTGGGTCAAAGTGGTAATAATAATAATGGGTTCTGCTAAACTGTGACCCGATCCCCCGCCAGTGTACGCCCCTGTCCACCACATACACCTGACATTGTCTCAAAAATGCCACAGGTGCGTGTGTGAGTGTGGCACGAATCGCTTGGCCCAAACAAGAAACAAAAGCGTTTGTTCAAGTGATTAGCCCAACCCTGAAAACATTTTTTTCGGACCAACCCCTCGAGAAACCTAACGAAATTCGCGAGCAATCAGTCTGAGAGGTGAGGAGATCAAGTATTACACGAACTGGTGACTGGGCCAAACAGTCACAGCCTCATATGTATATCTGGGTAATTGGGCATGATTTGGCGGACAGCTCTCTCTTGAGCGGACAACTACTTTGGGATTTTAAAAGTTTAATTAGTTTAAAAGGGTGGGGGAATTATCTATTAATACGGACTAGTGACTAGGTTACAAATAACAGCTTCTTACAGGGTTAATTGAGTTTTGTAAGTAGGTTTTAGTACATATAACTGGCGGACAATTGTCTTGAGCGGACAGCTACTGTCAAATTTTAAAAGTTAAATTAGTTTGAAAGATTTTTTAATACAGACTAGTGTCTAAAATACAAATAACAGCTTCTGACAGGGTTAACTGAGTTTTGTAGGTAGGTTTTACTGCAAATACTTGGCGGACAACTCTATTAAGCGGACAAGTTTAGGGAAAATTATATAAATATATAAAAATATATCACCTATTTTAATAATTTGTAAGTTATATAACGACTAAGGGATCAGAATCCTTCCTTTTAGTACATATAACTAGCGGACAACTCTCTTGGGCGGACAAGCTTAAGGAAAATTGTATAAATCCAAGAGTAAAATTAGTAAAAGTCAAGAATATCACCTTGTTTAATAATTTGTAAGTTATATAACCTCCAAGGGATCCAAATCCTTCAAGGCAAGCTCGAAAAATAAATTACAATTGGCGGACAGCTGTCCTTATCATTTGCTTTCATGTTCAAACATCATAAATCTGAATATAAGGTTTATCTAGCTTTATCTGTAGCCTCCAGCTAAGTGTGTCTTCCGCTTTTTGTGCGCCATCCTCGGGGCGAACAGCAAACAGACAAAGATTTGTTTTATGTGACATTTCAATTAGCGCAGTGTCAAGACCTGACATCAGCATAAAAACAGTTGAACTATTGTTGAATCACGGCCCAACCGCTCAGACAATAGACAGATAAACATTGAAAAAGATATACAGATACTTACAGATACAGATAGATATATGTATAAATGCAAGCACATACCGCAGAGATATCCACAATGGTTGGCGATAATGCGAGCTAGCAATCAGAGGTACAGTCACCTGCTAATCACGACGGGGCACGTTCCATGCATTCCGATCATTCCGGATAATTGCAGCGCCCCCGGAGTGGTGGTGCGTTGATATCGATCACAACACACTCTAATGATTGAGTTGATTGAATGATTGGTCCACTCTGATGGCAGCTATTTGGGTCAGGCCACGGACTCCGATAATGCAGACTCTCTGCTGGCCATTAGAACTGTCCAAGCCGGCTTGGTTGACATAACCATGGCCAACTTGCGCAACTCCAGAGACCAAGTGGTTGGCGTTCCGCTGATGCAACACCTGCGCTGAGCGATCTTGGCTCTTGACTTGTGCTGGAAAAAATTAAGGAATTTATCTATTAAAATGTTTAAATTAAATCAATCATTTATCTTTCTTCAAGATCCCACAGATCTGTAAATTTCCCTGCAAGTTTTCACCAATTTCCACTTATCGTTCGCTGACTTTCGTTTGTATTTAGCTGTTTGTTCCGCTGTTTGTTTGTCTAATTACGCAACTGACGGCGGATGCCAGTGCCGCTGCATTTTGTGGTTTGACCAAAAGCGATTCCGATTCCGTTTACCGCAGCCCCAAAAGCAGCGGCATCCACCACAGCCACATCCACATGCACATCGCCATCCACCGCAGTGCAACAAATATGGCAAGCCCATTTCCGCGTGTCAACAAACTTCTTCTTCGGGTGAAATTTTCGTTAAAAAAAAATACAAAACAGGCAGGAGATGGAGGTGGCGCACAGAAGGGGAACCACCGGAACCTGGAAAATGTCCGCTCGAGTAACTGCACCCACTGTAAATGCACAGCAAGAAATTAGATTTCATTTTTAGGCAGAACTTGGGCCTAATAATAATAATAATCAAGTATTTAACTGATAAAAGGAGATTATATAGCCAAAAGAGGCTGACAGGACGTAGAAGAACAGCATTTCTAGCTAAACCTCACGGAATGCGGCAACCTACATCGACTTTTACATAAGCTGTAGATATGAATGTACAGCAAGAAATTAAACTTCATTTTTAGGCAGAACTTGGGCCTAACATACAAATATTCAAGTATTTAACTGATAAAAATAGATTATATAGCCAAATGAGGCTGACAGAAAGTAGAAGCCTAGCTTTTCTAACTAAACCTCGCGGAATGCGGCACCCTACAACGATTTCTAGAGAAACTGCAGAGATGAGCAGGCAGAAGAGGCCTTAGAACACCTTGTTACTTCTACCCAAACCTCTTCAGCTATAGACTGATACCCCAACACCTTCAGATCACTCATTAAAGGCACCTTAAAGGTGCCATAACTTTGTCCAGTGTAGGCTGAGGGTGGCTGGACGAAAGCCGGCCATTTGGAAAACTTTGAGAAGCCCTGGCATAGATCACGGCTTGGCTAGGCCTGCTCTGCCTCTGGTGTTCCAACTTTTACTTTGGTTCATCCTCCTCCAAGTCCGCCTCCGCCTTCGCCTCTGGCGGGGATGGGGATGGGGATCCCTCAACGCGTGCAGTGAAAACCCGAGAAGCACGTAGACATAATTTATTGCCAAATGCATGGTAGACTCGCGCTGGACACGCCTCGCTGGCCACGTTCGTGTGTCGTGCCATGGAGCGTCATAGATCCACAGATACCTTTACAGAGATACAGATATATATCTTGGAACTTTTCGATTTCTTCGAGGGCCAGCGCCGGGAGTAAATTGTTGTTAAAAACTCGTCGAAAAATGTGCAATAATTAAAGCGTATTAAGCGCTGAAAACACAAAGGTTTTCAAGTATAAATAATAGAAAGAAAGAAAGAGAGAAAGAAAGAAGGCAAGCGTAAAGTTGTTACCCGATGCGTCGGCAGCTAACGAGCTAAGTCTTAATTAAAGTGAAAATGCCAAAAGATCGACATGGATATGGCTATGGATGGATATATATCTTTGGCTATATAGATATGCACTCACTGCGTCCGCCAGTTGCGAAGTGCACTCAGTCAGTGTCTGGTGTCTGGTTACCCAACGCCACAACGATGGTGATGAAACCCTTCCTCGCCTGGTGACGGGCGGGAGAGAGACGTCCGTGCCTGGGTCTCGGAGAGAGTCTCAACCATTGGTGGAACAGAGGCGTAGAAAGGGTTTTAAGGTGTCACTAGATAGTGTCCCACATTTCATGGATCTCTTACTGGCACAGATACCCTTTATCCAGATACGGTTTGTCCGTTAAAGAGAGAGTGTCTGTCCGCAAGAAGAGAGAGTATCTCTCAGCTCATTGTTTTGGCGAAGAAAGGGCTTTCAGATGTCATTGGATATTCCCCTACAATCCCTGGCAACTCTAACTGCATCATATAAGGTGTTCCCTTTACCCAGAGAGTCTTTGTCCGTTTAAGAGAGAGTGCCTGTCCGCTCAAGAGAGTGTGATTGACCAATCAAGGGAGTTTCCTTTAAAGTGATAGGTTTAGGGCGATATATTTTAATTATAAGAACCTACTTGCCTTCATCTTAGTAGAAATATCACATTTGTCCGCTCAAGAGAGAGTGTCTGTCCGTTTGAGAGAGTGTTTGCCTGATCAAGGGAGCTCCTTTAAGGTGAAAGATTAAAGACGATATCTTTTAAATATCATTACATACTTCTCTTTATCTAAGTTAAAATATCACCTTAGCCTGCATCTCTGTCCGCTCAAGAGAGAGTGTCTGTCCGTTTGAGAGAGTGTTTGTTCTATTAAGGCAGTTTAAATCAATCTATGTCACCTAGAAACTTCGCTTAACTAAGAACAAATCTGTACATTGGTAAAATTTAAGCAAAGTCACATATGCTAATTATAATCACATTTAATTTGCACTTTTCGGGAGTGTCAGTGTCCCAATTGATCAGGTGATTCCTTTCTCTAGATAACAAATGCCCGAAATGTGTGAATTTAATAGAAATTATTAACAGATAATGGTACTTTATGAACCTAAGCAATTTAAGCCAATTTTTTAAGCCCTAAAAGCAATGCTTAGTTGATAAAAAATAAAAATAAAAGCACAGAAACTTGAATTATGAAAGCAAATGACAGATTTACAAAGAAATTCCTAAACAAAAGTTTTTTTTTTATTATTTATATTATAATAAAAGAATAATAAAATAATAATAATGTCCTGAAAAGGAGGAACTTAACCCCACTCACCTGAACTTTCCTCTATCCCTTCCAGCGATGTCATAATGGAGCCAATGACCATGCTGGTGTTGGCCTTCCAGCTGCTGGCGCTCTTCTCGATCGCCGGCGCGCTGCTCATCTACCTGATCTGCAAGGTGCGCGAGGATAGTGCGGCGGCCAGTGCCGCAGAGTCGCAGCCGAGCCGCGTGGTCCTGGTGACCAGTGCGGACACCGCTTTGGGCCTGCAACTCTGCACCCACTTGGCCAACAAGGGATGCCGCGTGTTCGCGGGCATGAAGGAGGCACACGATTCGCTGCCGGCCAAGCTGCTCTGCGGCTGGATGAAGATCCGGGAGTACAGCGAGGAGCCCATTGCCGGGACCATCATCCCAATGCGTCTGGACGTGACCCGGGAGGATGTGCTGCGCGAGGCGACGGTGGCGATGGGCGCTCACCTCAATGCCGACGAGCGGGGCATTGCGGCGGTGATCAACACCAGCGGCAGTGTGTTCCGCGGCAAGGTCGAGTCCCAGGACGTGCAGCAGTGGGAGCACATGCTCAAGACCAACATCCTGGGCACTCTAAGGGTGGCCAAGGCCTTTGTGGGCTTCCTGCGACCCACGCGCGGACGGCTTCTATATCTGGGAGGGGGTGACAGCAGCAGCAGCGGCGGTGCTCGCTCAGGAGGCGACGGACTGGTGGCCTTCAATGCCTCCCGCGTGGCCGTGGACAAGTGCGCCGAGGAGCTGCGCAAGGAGCTGCAGCCGTACGGCGTCAGCGTTGTGGCCCTGGACACCTGCGGCATGACGGCCGAGTCCCTGTACAAGGCGCCAGTGGCACAGAGTGAGTTTATGAATGGGGGAATAAATAAGATACGAAATTAATCTGGTTTCCCTTTTGCAGCCATGTCAGCCACCGCAGGAGCACCCACCCAGTACACGGCGGACGTGCTCAGTCCGGGCGCCCTGCAGGTGATCGAGCGGGCCCTGTGGGACTTTGCGCCGCAGCAGCGCTACCCGCTGCTCAGCCACAACAAGTACCAATTCACGTTGCCATGCCGCTCCTCGCTGCGTCTCCAGCGGCCCTCAGCAGCTGCTCCGCCCAACGTCGCCGCCGGCGAGGCCTCCGCCGCCACGCAATCGGTGTGAGTCCGCCGGAGGACGACATAGAGCTGCTTCTGCTCCTGCTGCTGCTGCTTCCCCACGCTTTCTGTATATACGCTCCTTAATCCCGCAACCTGCGTCCCGCTGCACCTGCTCCCTGCTCCTTGTTACCCGCTGCCCAGCCCCCCCTGTTTTTAATCTTTTCCGCTAACCGCTCGCGGCAAAATATTTTGTTTGAGATGATACTTCTTCCTCCTTTTTTTGGAAGGAAAGGAAGAACGGCGTTTTTATAATATTATTTTATACTCATTTTTTGTACGCACCGCTCTGTATGGTGTCAACTCTACGTAATGTTACGAAATTTTGACAAAATAAAAACTTTTGTGCTAATCAAACGGGGGCAGGGCGTCCCGCGATGTATTCCATGGGGTAGAGTTCTGGTCCTGGGTGGGGACTCCAGCGTCAAGAAATTGTCCAAGAGCAGCAGCACAGTGTGAGAATATTTCAAACAATAAGCAAATTTTACCGCCGCGACGAATAGGGCTGGAAAGAAGACTGGAAGCTTGCGATGTTTTGATGTGCAACAATCGATTAACATCGATATATTTGCAGCTCTAGTGGTGAGCCATTTGGTCATGATAATAATATATAAGGTAGTACCATTAGCTTTGACGCGTAAAATAAAAATAAATAAATAATAAATTTTCAGCTGTCTCTCTCTCCGCTTTCATAGAGAAATTCTAGAAACTAAGCAGTAAGCCCTTGCCTTAAAGAGGCAGAAAGAGATGCAGATAGGAAAAGGAAAAAAAATTAGAGGAGATAGGTATGAAAAGAGAAGATAGGAAAAGGAAGAAAGGGGTGCGGCTCATCAGTATTTAGAGTGGTTACCACTTGTTGACAGCTAGAGCTCTTTGGGAATTATAGTGCCACGCAAGTGGTAAGTGCGCCAATATTGCAGAGGCCTCTTTCAATGATTCAGGTCATCATACAATTATAAAGATTACAAATAAAAAAAATCAGCAGCCAGTTAAGGAATATCTGTTGGCGAACAATAAATAAATAAATAAATAAAACGTAGTCTCATAAGCTTTGACGGGGCGACACATTTTAAGCTCGCTCATTTTAACCTTTCAGAGAGAAATTCTACAAAGGGAAAGTCCTTTGCCAAATATCTTTCTTTTTTATAGAGGACAGCTCCCTCGATAAGACCACCTTAAATCATGGTATCATGATCTGGGCAATTTTAGGGCATTTTAAGAGGGGAGCAGAATTTGGTGTGTACACACTATTTTCGCCGGTTGAGGTCTTAATTGTTAAAAAGACTAAAAAATCACAATAAATACATTAATCGCTTTGTAGTCATATAGCTAGATGGTTTTATTTATTTACACTACACTACAAACAGTAGAAAAAAAAACACGGCCCAAAACAACAAATGAGCGACTGCAGCCGCTCCAGCGAATCCTGTCCGGCGATTACTTGCCCGGCTGCTGGGCCTGGGCCTTTGTGCGCTCCTCCAGCGGATCGTAGCCGGTGGCCATCTTCTCCTTGAACTGCTCGTAGGTGCGCTTGCGGTCAAAGTGCTTCACCCATTGGCCGGGACACGATTGCTCGAAGAGCTTGCGCAGACTCTGGCAGGCGGAGGGCACCTTCTCGCCGCTGGTGGAGCTGTGCTTGGGCGCGTGCTGGTCCAGGCACTTCCAGTACTCGTCGCGGTTGCTCCAGCACTTGGCGCGCTCCGCCTTGTCCGGGAAACTCATTGCGCAGTCGAGTCAGTAGTCGGCAGTGGTTCTTCTTCTCCTGGGTCTGTCCCGGTTTCTGGTTGCGCCTCTGGATTTCTTTAGCTTAGAGCCTTGCTGTCACCTGATTTACCAGCGGAAGGTTTTGATTTTAGGATATTCAGACCCCTGCAATTAATTCAAAGACCTTTAAGCTGTTTAATTAAATAAAATAGCCGACAGAAACCAACCTCAAAATTACAAAACAAAAAATCAGCTGTTCGATATCGATAAGTGCCGATGGCAGTGTTGGAAAGAACAAGAGCCAGTGAGGCAACACTGGCAGGCGATATACATGAATAGGCGCCAATGTTTTAAATTCCGCTTCGAAAGGCAGTGCTTTAATTTAAAGATATTGTACTATTTTTTATTTTCCTTCCTAGTGAAAAGTCGCTTCAAAACTCTTCCACTGCTATATAATCGATTACCTTGTGCAAATCGATTTCATTTATATTCATTATTAATACTTATCGATAGTTAAGCAAGTTGATCAACACTGTAAGAGGGCGCCAGTTTCAAATTTAAACTTAGGTAAACTAACCTCTTTTTAAACAATTACATAAACTGTTTACATTTGGTATAAACAAAAATGAGATTACAGAAATGCTCCCTCCCCCACAATCAGTCATTAATCAATACCTATAATTTGTGTTAAGTGTTGTGATAAGTTTTTGTTGATTTTGATGGCTTGTTGTTGTTTACTCTTTTTTTTTTTTGGTGTTTTGGACTTTACAATTTTGTTTACGCACAATTTTATTTTGTTAACGTGCCGCCGGCAACGTCGTACCCTTTTTCTTTCCCTGCTTCTTCTTGGGAGCCAGATAAAGCCAACAAAAAAAAGTTCTATTCGGCTGCTAAAAATAGTTTTCGGCAGCAAAACAAAAAGCAATTTACAATTATGCTGAATGGGAGTTCTTGAGCTGCGGCACCGCCAAAAAAAACTGGTTTAAAATTATATTACTACAAAAAATTAAATGGAGTGTTTGGCTTTTTATTCCCAATTATATTTGCTTAGTTCCGATGATTATATTCAATACCCCTTGGTGTTATTGAATGAATTTATGAATAGTTAAATGTATTATCTTCTTTGTTTCTGATTTCCCAGTGTGGTGGATCTCCACTTGGCACTTGAGGAGGAGCTTTCAATCGCACCACATCAGGGTTAAATATGTTAATGTATGGGGCCGGTGTGGATTACACGAAAAATTTGAAGACTCACATGCTCTTTGTGTTTGTTTAGATTTTTCACATGTTTTTGTTTTGGTTTCTCTGCTGTTTTTTTGGGGCAACGTGTTGTTGTTTTCCGTTTTCCTTCCCCTTTTACAGAATGTTTGTTGTCGAAGGTCAATTGCACAAGCCCTAAAAGTGTGTTTATTGGCCATAAATAAAAGATTAATTTAATTAATTTATCATTACCAGCGAAGGCGATAGAGCCAGCGGCATAAATCTGTCAGTGGTTTTAATTTAAAATATTGTTTTATTCATTATATCATTATAACACTTTATCTTAGCTTTGTTATAGTTAAAAGTATTAAAAAAATTAAATTATTCAAATACCTAACCCCTTTGCGTTAAAGTTCCCCTCAAACTGTGGCCTGGAAGGTGAAGCCACTCTCAAACTGTAACCAGTAATCAAACTGTAACCAGTTATCAAACTGTAGCCCCTCTATTTACCGAACGAATTTCGAATTTACGAATTTCCAAATCTGTGCTTGTGTGTTTGCGTTTCTCATTTTCATTTCGTATTTACTTTCGGCCCCTAAT
Source organism: Drosophila lacteicornis (assembly GCA_008044355.1). NCBI lineage: Eukaryota > Metazoa > Arthropoda > Insecta > Diptera > Drosophilidae > Drosophila > Drosophila lacteicornis. Next base: position 51,019 of record VNKF01008810.1, read on the forward strand.
CTTTACAATAAAGTTTGGGACTGGTGGGCTTTTATCTCTAGATTTTCGGGTTTTGTAACCCGCGATGGTCAGAAAAGTCATGTGTTGTTTTTATTTTCCCTTTTTTTTTTGGGTTTTATCAGGCCATTATAAGCAGGTCGCTGATAAGGCGACCGTCAGCTGTAATTTAATTAACTACACACAGAGAAAATACATTCAGTTATGTAATGCGAAAATTGTAAGCCATTTTCTGTCTTTATTTCCCTGTTTTCCAGCTTTTTCATTTTATAAAATTAATATTATTTTTTATTTTATTTTAATCTATTGTTTATTATTATTTATTAAGTAACCATATTTTTTACCTGTGTACCTTTTCCCTAGATCGTTCTGGAATTGCGCCTTAAAATGCAAATTGGAAAAGTGGAGTAGTGGAAAATGGAAAGGCCATGGCAAGACCTACCCCAACTTTACAGCAAAAGGATGCGTTGCAAGTGGCACGTAGTCACTCTCCGTTTTTGTTGTTGTTGCTGCTCTGTGGCGGTGCAGGGGACTGGAAAACACACACACACAAACACAGAGACACACGGATGCACGACGCAATTAAATTTTGTGTCATTTTATGTAAAGAGTGGATGGGCAAAGGAAGAAGAGGAGGAAGCCCAGCACGACATCGCTGCCTCTGCTGCTGCCGGCGTCGCTGCCTCTGTCGCCGGTGTGACGACGTGCCAAAATCCGCATACAGAAGAAAGCAACAACAACAACACTAGCAAAAGGGGTGAACGGCAACAACACCAACAATAGCCGGCGCACGCTTCTCTGCTGCTTCATCTTCCTTCTTCTTCGCCTTTTTCTTCATTGGCTGCGCTGCACTATAACTGTTTGATGATTAACCCATTGAAGGGCACTTGTGACTTCAATTAAATTCAAAATAAATACAAATTAATTTATTCAGGAATTTAAATAAAATTAATTTTAATGTATGTATGTATTTCATGAGGATCCCTAAATATTGCTTATTTTAAAATTCAATTTGACTCTTCATTTTTCTTTAAACTTAAGCCAATAATTAAGTTCTCTGTTTTTACAATAAACTTAAAATTTGTTTTCAATATTAAAATACTCTAAACAAAATAAAAATTCACTGCAAGAGGGTTAAGAAAAACAGCATCCGAGCAGGCAGCGACCTCTACATACTGGCTCACATGTTGCTGTTCTTTCCCCTCCTTTTTTCAGAGCCGGCGTTTGGGGCGCAACACGTACGCCAAAAACCGAAAAGAAGCAGAGAAACCACAACGAAAACAATAACAACAAAAGCACACAGACGAACGCACATCAATTTAAATGGCGTTGCGGAAATCTGAAATGGCATTAACTAAAAACTATGGAGTCGCGCGACGGGGACCTTGAGAAGTGCGACGACAAGAGCGAAATGGAAACGCAAAAGCAGAAGTGAAAAAGAGCCAGAAAGCAGCGAATTCTACAATTTTGGGGGACAAGACAAGGCTTCCCTTTCGAGACGCTGTAAATGTACATAGCTTCCTACGCACACGTGTGTGTAAACAACGAGCTCCCCATTCTGATTAGACAGACGAAACGCCGGCACACGCCCAGAAAAACCCGAAAAAATACGTAAAACGAAAAAAACAGAAGCAAAACTTTGAAGCAAATTTACAATTACAGTACAGTGGGCATTGGATAAGGTGCACGTCTGAAAAAAGATCTATCATATCACTTAATAAAATTCAACATACATACATAACTAATTTAAATTATTTTAAAGATCTCAATAAATAGAAAGATTCAATAAATTATGCTATATCCTTTTTAACTTTTAGTTGATTTCCCTCGAGTTTTTACAGCAGTGGTCGGCACGGCCATATCCCACTGTATGCACAAAAGAGAAAAGAAGAATAGTATGCACAAAGGATAACAGAAGAAGCAGTGCAGACAAATTATAATTGTGTGGCTAGATTTAGCCTTTTTTAGCGTTAAATAGCTAGTGTTTAGGTTATAGCTATTTTTTGTGCCATATTACATTATATTTTAGCGTTTTTTTTTTCTCATATCTAGCCATAGAGTGTTCAATTTTCACTCCTACAATACAATGTTGGCTGTAGTGGTGCGGACCACTGTTTTACAGTCTTTTTACACTTTTTTTTATAGGCGCGCGACCACTGGCTTATTACGCATTTTAATTTTTTGGCAATTGAAACTTTTGGAGTTCAAAGACTTGTCCATTTTGTATTCGTGGGTGTGGTGACGTCGTGTGGCTCCAATTATTGCCTGTCTGTTTGTTGTTTATTCCTTTATAGCGTTTGTTTATCCCATGGCAGCCTTAAACGATTTATAATATATGCATTTGTAGCGGACACATGCTAATCTGCACACCCTCCATGCACTTGCATTCGAATGAGACCCCGTTTTGGTGGTCATATGTTTGCAGTTGTGTTTTGTGTTGCCTTTGTTGTTGTCCCTGGACCTGGCGTTACGTGACGATATAGCAGTCAGCCGATGCCGATGCCGTTGCCATTGCCGCCGCCGATGCGCCGGTTGTTCTCGCACACGTCCACCCCAGAGACAAGTGACGTTTATGCGCAGCCTAAATCATGATAAGTCTTATTTCGCAAATAGTAACGTGATTGTCTTAATTGTTAAAAAGGGGTTCTTAGGGCCCCGGGGTCCAGCTAAGACCAGCAGTGCTTTAAGTAATCACAAACTCTAGTGGAGTTATCCTGATTTGAGCTGCGCATAAACCCCGTTTGGAAACTTCCCGGCCCGCACACATACACATGTTTTGCCTGTTTCGAGCCAAAGTTTTTGCCTCCGCAGAGTGCAGTGCACCCGACGTTGACGTCGATGCCGACTGCGCAGCTGGGGGCTGTCTAACTGTTCCCCCCTTTTTTTCTCTCCACAAAAGTGCAACATTTCTTGGCTTGGGGCCCAGTGACTGTCAAACTGCTGCTGTGTTTCATTAATGGATGCACTTTCAGCATTTCGCTGCTCTTGATGGCAAGTGAAGCGAATAAAATTAACGAGATCGAGGATCGGATCGAGATCTAGATACTACCTTTTAATTCCCACCATTCAAATTCATTAAAATCACTCCTTCTCTCATTATTTTTCCATTGCTTCGTCTTTTTTCGGTAGTTGTTATACACATACAAATGTACATATATTTTTTTGGGTTCAAGTCCACTGGCGCTCTATTTGATCAAGACTATTATACAACCGTCAGACCCACACTTCCAGCGCTGTAAAGTGTGTGTATAAACAGTGTGGGTCCCAAAAATAGAAGCGAAAAGTAAACCCTATTTTGAAATGTTAACTTACATTTTTAAGAATTAAAAAGAATTTTATTAGACACAAGTTCTCCTATAAATTTTTCTTAAAACTCGTAAAATATAATAATCTTCAATAAATATTGAGTAATTCTAAAATGTTGACCGCAAATGTATGTAAACATGAGGCAATGAAGTAGAACAGAAACTGAAAAACAGAAACCCAAAACTCGCCAGAGTGTGTGTGTTAGAGAGTGCATTTGTGTGTGTGCGTGTGTGAAGGGGCGAAGGGTGATTGCGGGCATATTGTATTGGAACGACAGTTTGTCACACGCAGCGACCTAAATACGCACTTTTTATGATATTTTGTTTTTCAATTTTTGTTTTTGGTCGGCGGCTTCTTTCGTTTACATTATCAATGAGAAATTGACGTGTGTCGTGTGTTTACATAATGCATTTTCTGTTCTTTTTTGGCATTTAATTTAAGCGAGGTTTGACAGTCACTGGGCGAGTCTTGTTTGTTTTTTACTTTTTCTGCTGCTCCTTCTTCTTGCTCTTCTTTTTCTTCTTCAACCGGCTTCCAGAGTCTGCTTGTGTGTGTGTGTGTGTGCTGGCCTGCGCCTTTATGTGTATACGTGTATGTTCATACAGCTGTGATCAAAATAATAGGACTTTTGTAAGATTAATAATTGGGAAACTAATTAAAATTCGAACAAAGATTTTTATGAAAAGCCACGTTTAAATGATTTAGAAACTCGTTCAAACAAAGTGTATATAATGAGTACTTTGTAAATACTAAAATAAATCTTATGAAGAAGAAATAAAACTAATGAAATACTGATTTTATTTTTATTTTTATTATTAAGTTTCCATGACCCTGCCATAAAACATTCTCTACAACACAAGCCCCCCATAATTATGCAACTATTTTTGCAGTTAGCTTCCCATTATTTTCTTGACTTTCCTTACTTATTAGTTTTTCCCTGGCTTAGCACTATTTATTTGGCCGCCATGGTCGTCTGGGCACTGTCTGCTTCTGGCAACAATTCGAAGTAGCAGCTGTTCTCCCCGCATCCCCCTGTTATGCTGCCCTCTCCCTCACTCCATCACTCGCACACAAACACACCCATACCATTCTGCCGTTACAGGCGTCGCTGCCAGCTTCGGAGTCAACTTCTTTGCGCAGAGCGGCGAGCATTTTCAAAACGAATTCGAACGTTGAAGCGAACGGTTGTGTTTCCCAAATAAAAATCAAAACAGATCCAAATAACATTCGAAAGAGAAACAGAGAAATTGAAAAAGAAGTAACAGTGTATAAAACGCAAAACAAAAAAGAAGATACAAAAACAAATACGTTTTTTTTTCTCCATTTGTTTGGTTTTGGTGCATCTTCGGCAAAAACCGGTTATTAAATGCGCGCTGCAACAAAAACAACAAGAGCGGCCACACTTAAAACACAGCAACAAACGACAACAAAAACAAGAAGAGCAAAGCAACGTTGCACATTTTCTTGAGTGCAGCTCAAACTGTAAAAGAGCAGAGCACAAGAAGAGGCGAAGAAAACGGAAAGAAGGCAGAAATCGCCAGGAAAATAAATTGAGAATCAAGAATAGAGGATAAACTAGCCTAAGATGGCGTTTTCGATTGTAAGCCGCGGCATTTTGCGCACTTCGAGGGAAATCCTGGAACGCAACATGGCCGCAACTGTCGGCGCACTTCAGCAGTCCGCCTCCCCGCCCCCTTCCACAGCCCACACGTCCATCAGCCACAGCGATTGCCATGTAAGTGTGTGTGTGTGTGGTTTTAAGTGGCGTTAATTCAATTACAAGAAGAGTTTACAAGAAGAATAAGAAGAGATTCCTAAAAGAGAGGTTCCAATAATAACGAAGTTCCAAAAAGAAAGGCTCCAAGAACAGAGAGGTTCCCGACAAAGAGGTTCCAAAAATAGGACCGAAAAGAGGGAGGTAAAGTTGGGAAGTAATACTTCTACTTGACTTTGATCAATGAACAAAAGAAGTAGCAAAAAAAAGAGGGTTTCATAGAGAAAGGTTCAGAAACATGAACCATGATCATGTTCATCTTAAAAACAACAAATTTTAGCGATTCAAAAAAAGAACTTTAAAGAAATAAAGCCCCAATGGGGAAAAACAGAAACAGAACCAAAGGAAGGTGGGGAGTAACAGGCCAAAACAGAGAAGGAGTGGTAAAAGAGAGCGGCAAATGGGAGAGAAGCGATGGAGTGTGAGTTGGTGTAAAGAGGCCAGTTCCCTGAAAACTGTAACAGTTGCCCATAAACTGTAGCCATATCTTGAATAAACATCAAACGCAAACAAAACAAAATATTATTTTTAAGACTGTTAATTTTTGGCAAATATTAAAAATAAACCAATAAGTGTTGCCTGCTTATGGCAATTTTAAATATAATTAAACTTTACATATTTCGATGATAGAAGGGAAAAATCATGGTTTATTTTATGATGTGGTAAATGATTAAAATATCAATCACTTAGTTGCCCAGCAATTCAATCAATCGATAATCAAATGGGGAGAAGAGGCGCTGAAATACGCACTTCCCTCAATGAAACACATGAAACATAAGCAGCAAATGCAAACAAAAGAAAAGTACACAGGGAAAAAATAAGGAAAAAGATAATAATATGATTTATATCTGAATTCAGATAAACCATTATGTAATTTGAGAAACCAAAAACTATACTTAATCCCGAATATGCGAGCAAAGCAAAAAGCCGTCCGCATCCACATGTGTAGGTTTTGTTTATGTACTTCTAAGCTCTCACAAAACTCTCAAAGGCTTTGTTTTTAGTAAGCTCTTGTAGAGGTTTATTTGCGTAATTTAAATTTCAAAACCATCTTGTTTATGTTATTTATGTAACCAGCTTTGCTAACTTGGTACATATTTGTCTGGCAGTTTTCTCTGCGTGTGTTCAGGTGAAAGCTACGTAGTTTTCCGAGCGACCAACCAACCCCCTTTTCTTCATTTTTCCGAAACTGCGCAAATTCTGTGGCAGGAATATCTTGCGCAAAAGCATAAAGACAACAACAATAGAAGGGACTTCCTCCCCTCTGTTCTCACTCTCTCAAAAAATATGAATATATTTCCCAAAAACAGCAGATGGAATACTCAGGAAGTGATTTTTGCAAGGAATTCCGCTTTTGTTTTTGGCTTTTTGTTTTTTTCGCGATTTTTCTTTGGCGCTGATTAACATTGACCTGTTGCTCGAGTTTGATGTTTATTTGCAGCTTCTCCACTTTTCTGCTTCGAGCATAAATCATGGGCTTGCTTTTTGTTTCTTTTTCCATTTTATTCAAAGCGAAAACGTGTTTTTCTTTGTATTTTTGTTCAAGTCTCGTCGGCAGACGATTTAAAAGCAAAGGAGGCCTGTTTTTTCTTTTTTTTTTTTGCATTCATTAATTGAAACGTGGCTGGCGTTTTTTGTTTCGGAGAAACTTGTTTACGAAAAACAATCCAAAGTTCGTTTAACCAACCGAACAAGCTCCGGATCTCCGAGCCCCAAAAAGGTTCCAAATACCATCCATTAAATGTGCTGCGGGCTCGTTCGTATATGATAATGGGCTGCGCACATGATATCATCGTCGGTGGCTGCTGCCAACATCTGTATTTTAATTCGTTTCGGTTCGCCTAGGTTCCTTCTTATCGAGCCATTGAATTCGAAGCGTTTCTTACAAGAGGCTTCTTGTGGTTTCTTGTAATTAAAATGAGTTTGGCCCTTATCTCTGTCGGCTGCTGCCTAATGGCAATGCCAGAAGCTGTCAGCAGATGATGGGAAAACAAAACATTTTCTCCCATGAACCTGTTTTTTTCGGCATCTATAATTATCTGTTACTACTTAGTTTCAATGTTGCAAGATGTTGAAATATATATTCACTTTTACATGAAGATTAGGTTTTAGTTTTGGTTTAAGAAACACTTTTTCAATGCTAAAAGTCACAAAAATTATGTTAGCAAGTTTATATCATATTAAACCAACTTATAAAATCTTTTCAAAATATATTTAATGTTTATTGATTAATTCAAATATTACTAGAAGAGGTTACCATTTTCTTAAAGTTCTCTTTCGGTTACATGATCGCCACGTGGTTTTTTATGCTCATTCTGAAGAGTCTGTCACTCTCGGGCACTCTTTTTTACGGCAAGCATACTTAACTTGGAAATAAAAAGCGATAGCTGGCGGGGACTTGGAATTGTTATTTGTGAGTAAACAGAACTGACCTTAACAATAGCCAAAATAACAACAATAAGAGCAGGAAAAAACAGCCACAAAAACAGAGAACTCCAGCAGAGCGCAGAGTACACATAAGTTGTAATTAAAAACATAATGATTGTTTACAAGTCGAAGGGCATGGCAACCACAGCGAACGGGGCACAAAAATACAAATAAATTGGGTAACACTCGAATGCTACTCAGTTATCAGCAAATATTGAGGCTTTTAGCAGCTAAAAAATTAAAAAAAAGAAAAGAAAAGGTTCTTAAAAAATATTTAATATATTCTGCAATAAAATGATTCCTTTTTATAAAGTTTAGAAGCCATTTTTGCAGTAAACTTCAGAAAAGTGGAGGCTTATAATAATGAAATAGTAACCTGTGTATTTATCAAATGTACTAATTTTTCCCTCTAATCCTTGCAGCGCCTTGTCCTGGCATCTGGTGGTAATATATGCGGCAATGGGGCACACACCCACTCACTGCTGTGGCATCAAATGCCCACCGCGGTGGTCCAGGCCGTCCGTCAATATTCCAAGAAATCCGCCGGAGCGGCCAAGTTGCGGCGCGAGGTGGAGAGTGATAGCGACTCGGATTCGGACGATGAGTTCGAGCGACGTCGCCAGAAGATGGATTCCAAGCGCAGCGAACGGGTGAGTGAACTTCCGCCAAACCCTCCATATATATATATATAACTCAGGCCATATAAAATCCAGCCAAATGCACACACGCCTCCACGTGGCTCAGAAAAATTTCAATTCAATTGTTCGCTTTGGCACGACAGAAACGTGTTTCGAAATTATTTATTTTCGGTATTGTGAAAAAAGGCCAGTTTTCCCTGGTCTCAATGCCGTTTTTTGAACCTGCTCAGCTAACATGGTAACCCGGTTAACAGTGGCCACTTAACAGTGTAACAGGTTTCTTTTTTTGTTGTAAGATCAAAGCTTTAGTGGGAAATTATGTGTGAGCGACATATTATTTACAAATGTAAAGAGCTTTTTGGCTTACTTTAAATGGGAGTTCTATTAATTTCCTAAGAAATATTTAATTTTTGATCTCTTATAATTCCCAAGAAAGAAGTAGCTTGTAGTTCAGATACAAGTTCTTGGGAGGAAGTACGATTTATTTCTTAAAAGCATTTATTTAAGTTGCTAAACAGTTAAATGTATAATTAACAATCAAAATTCCTTTTTTAACCATTTCTATAAAAGAAATATAAAGCAGTTCACTGCTTTTATTTACTTTTCGGTCCTGTTTAAGCAGTTGTCCATTTATGTAAAGGCAAGCGGTAGAACAGAATCCTAAAAAAGAGCTATTAAAAAGAAAAGAAGTTGACGTAGTTTAGGAAAAAAGGCAATAAAGCTGTTTTCAAGCAGTTTATAGAAAGCTCAGTATCAGGACATGCTGCAGCTTAACGCAGTGATTTTAACAAGCAGTGCAGAAAGGATACTAGCGAGAAGGGAACTTTAAGCAGTGTACAATAAAGCTGTGCAGTAAGGATGCTAGGAACCAGGAAGCCAGAAAGCTTTAAGGAGTGCATAAGCAGTGAAACCAGGACACTAGCAAGTAGTTCGAAAGCTCTAAAGCTCTTAAGCAGTTCACAATATGCTTTTAAAACTAAGCTTAAGAAAAACTCTTAAGAAGTTGAAAGTTTTCAACAATTCTTGTTAATTCAAATGGATTTTAAAATATAAATATTTTATTAATTATTTTCAGGGCGATTCAGCCTTCTGGCGTCGCAAGATGCGCACCCTGCACCGCATCCTGGACGTGAACCACGATGGCGTAGTCTCGTACGATGACTTCAGTTTGCTGGCCAAACGCTTCAACGACTTGGGCCACTTGACCCCGGAGGTGGCCGCCGAGTTTAACGATGTGATCAAGCATACGTGGGAGGAGCAGTTTGGGGAGATAACCCCCTACAATCTGGTGACTGCCGAGCAGTTTCTCACCGATCTGCACCATCGTCTCAATGACAAGAAGATGGCCAAGCGCATCGGTCGCTTCCTGCCCTATTTGTTTAAGGTGAGTTTTGCTTTAGCTAGATTTCTATATAATCAATTGTTTAATAATTAATATTAAGATTGATTGATCGTTATTTACAATTTAAATATATTTTACAGGCTGTGGACTTTGATCACACTGGCCACTTGGATCTCGAACAATACAAGCTCTTCTTCCGCTGTCTGGGACTGACCGAAGACGACGCTGCCGTTTCATTCGCTGTGATAGACAAAAACGGCGACGGCCAATTGTCGCTCAAGGAGTTTGTGCATTTGGGCCGCCAGTTCTTCCTCACCGAGGACGACACAAAGATATCGAAGATGTTCTGGGGACCGCTGGTGGCCGATCATTGACGTGTTGCAGTCACTGCTGTAGATCATCATCACCATAAGCACACATCACCACAACCACCACCATCATCATCACGATATCCGCAAGTTAGTTTTGAAGAAGAAGGAGAGCCAATGCTAAATACACTGAAAACGACAACGAGGCGGCCCAAGGCGGTGGCCAAGGGCAGCTCGTTGCCAACACGCGTGCAGACGGCATGCGGCAGTTGGCCCAATCTACAGCATGTGGCGCCGCATAAATCGGGAGCGATGAACCCCAGCAACACCACCACCACCACCATTACAAGCAGCACGACGATCGTTACCAGGAACATGAGCATTTACGACTATTTACGGCAAAAATTTAGCACGGCCAAGCGCCAGCGTTCCACCTATGACTCCCACAACTCCTCCTCCTCGGCCCTGCCCGCGGCCAAGTTGCGCAAGCACAACTACAGCAACTATCAGTGGGAGCGAGAAAGGGAGAAGGAAAAGCAAAAAAAGGAGGAACGACAGTCAATGGACGACTACGATATAAGATTCTTTTTCTACCTTAACTCGCTAATACTATTCACCATGTCGTGCAGTCGGCAGTACGAGGGCGATGACCTCAAGCACTTTATATGCGAACGCATCCGGAAGTTCGATCGGCTGCGCCGGAAGGCGCGCAAGCGCCGCAAGCGAAGGCCCAAGCAGCTGCAGCTGTAATCAACAGATAACTTTATATATGCCCCCAGCTATGCTATAAACTATATGATATATAACTATCCTTTTTTTTTTGCCTAGTTAAGAGTTATGTTTAACTGATTATATACACCAACAAACAGCAAGCATGATATAACGGAATAAAAACTGATTTTAAATTTAATTCATTATTTTGTGTGAATTTTTTCAGCCTTAAATTGGGGGATGAAAAATTCAACATTTTCTATGTAGGGAAACATGTTTGCAAAGCTCGAGGTAAGTCACTCGGATTGAGCCATTCGAGCCGGATGTTATGGTTGGCTATGTTTCTATACACCTCCCCAAAAGATACGTTGACCACTTCAAGTATTTAATAAAACAACAAGTATTTACCGAAACAACAAAACAAAAAAGGAACTTTTTACTTGGAAATTTTGTTCTGGGAAAGTAGCAATAATGATTCGCATTTGTCTAGAATTAGTTCTAGGATTAGGGGAAAACCCAGAAAAACCCCAATCGAATCATTAGGAAAAGAAAATTATGGGAATGAAAAAAAAAAAAAAAAAACATGAGTATAAAAAAAAATGCATGAGAAAAAAAAAATCATGAGAATATAAAAAAAAGAATTGCGTCTTTGTCTGTGACTTGCTCAGTGACTTGCTCAGTGACTTGCTCAGTGACTTGCTCTATGTCTTGCTCTATGTCTTGCTCTATGTCTTGCTCTATGTCTTTCTCTATGTCTTTCTCTATGTCTTTCTCTATGTCTTTCTCTATGTCTTTCTCTATGTCTTGCTCTATGTCTTGCTCTATGTCTTGCTCTATGTCTTGCTCTATGTCTTGCTCTATGTCTTGCTCTATGTCTTGCTCTATGTCTTGCTCTATGTCTTGCTCTATGTCTTGCTCTATGTCTTGCTCTATGTCTTGCTCTATGTCTTGCTCTATG
>VNKF01008811.1:0-40600 GCA_008044355.1 Drosophila lacteicornis
TAGTCCCCCACTGTATGAACGAGCCATTGTGGTATATTTTATCGTGCTAGAAGCGGGCACACTATTCTGCGGCCAACAAAAACCAAAATAAACAATTGTGTTTTCAATAAAAATAAATGAATTACTCAAACGCTTTATAAATTCCACCGCAGGAAAAAGCCCTATAACATGGATGTGTAAGCGAGAGTTCTCGATATCCTTTCGAAATAATGTGGTTTGGATATTGCAATTTCAGGAAAATCTGTCGAGTTTGTCGGCAAACGTCGGAGCCCATGACCAATATTTTTGATGGCATCCCAGATAAAAGAATTTCGATTGCGGATATGATTTCCCAGTGTACTGGCTTTCCCGTTTTTAGAGACGATTCCTTTCCCAAAACCATTTGCTTGCCCTGTTTGCAGGATGCGACAAATGCATATGAGATAAAACAACTGTACGAGAATAGCCACCGGTTGTTCTGCCAGATTGCAAAGGATCTCGAGGATGGGCAGGACCTACTGGAGGAAGAAATCTGCGAGATATCTGACTACGAGGGCACGGGAACTAGAAGGACCTATTATAAAGTGGAACAGGAAAATACCGGAAATAATTCGGTAGAGAAAAACGCAATAGGAAGATATGAGTTCCATGGCCAAGTGAAGAACGAGCCAATTGAAGAAGACCTATTCGAAGAAGACCACTGTGATATTTTCGACTGTGACGTCGATCAGTTCGACATCGAAGTAAAAACTGAGGAGTTTAACGAATATGCTCAAAAAGATAATCAGCGATATGAGGATAATATTGATCACGAGGATAAGACGGAACATTCCCTTGGAGATATTCAACACCCACACAAGTGTCCACATTGCAAGAAGTCTTTTTTGAGACTTCAAGGCCTTAAGCTACACATCCGAACCCACACACAAGAACGACTTTACAAGTGTTCCCATTGCCAGAAAGCCTTTCCGAAAAAAGACATTCTTCAGAAACACATCCGATCCCACACAGGAGAACGACCGTACGAGTGCTCCCATTGCCAGAAGAATTTTACACAAAACAGTCATCTTCGAGAACACATCCGTACTCACACAGGAGAACGACCTTACAAATGTACCCATTGCAAGAAGAATTTTACACAAAAAGGACGTCTTCAGGAACACATCCGAACCCACACAGGAGAACGACCTTACAAATGCACCCATTGCAAGAACTATTTTTCGACTGACGCAATTCTTCGGAATCACATCCGAACCCACACAGGAGAACGGCCTTACAAGTGTTCCTATTGCCAGATGTCTTTCTCACGAAAGGGAAATCTTCAGCGACACATCCGAACCCACACAGGAGAACGCCTTCACTAGTGTTCCCACTGCCAGGAGTCCTTTCCGCAAAAAACCAAGCTTCGGCAACACATCCGAACCCATACAGGAGGACGGCCTTACGAGTGCTCCCATTGCCAGAAGAATTTTACACAACAAGGACATCTTCAGGAACACATCCGAACCCATACAGGTGAACGACCATACAAGTGTTCCCATTGTCAGATGTCTTTCTCACAAATCGGATCTTTTAGTCGACATATCCAAATCCACACAGGAGAACGACTTCACAAGTGTTCCCATTGCCAGAAGACCTTTCCACTAAAAGACACTCTTCAGAAACACATCCGAACCCATACAGGAGAACGACCTTACGAGTGCTCCTATTGCCAGAAGAATTTTACACAGCAAGGACATCTTCAGCAACACATCCGAACCCACACAGGAGAACGACTTCACAACTGTTCCCATTGCAAAAAGTGTTTTTCGCAAATTTCAAACCTTAAGCGACACCTCCGGCTACACACAGAAGAACGATCTTAAAACTGTCATTAATTATTCAAATTCTTCTCAAAATAACAAGGTTACTCATATTGATTATGTGGCCCTGCATTTCAAAATTGTAGAATCCCAGTTGTAAAAATTCATATCATTTTTAACCAATTATGTTCGTTTATATAAGGAGTTGTAATATTTCCAGTTCTTTTAAAATATTTGGTTTAAATTCTCCTTGCTCACTCCTGAGGCATGTGGAATGTTATTTCTTATGGAGAAATCAAAGGAGCAATCGTGTTTAAAACTCTTTTTTTCATAAAGTACATTAAAGACCCGAGGTAGCAGAGCGACATAAAAGGGTTTGACAACATTAATCACGGTCTTCGTGACGTTATCGGTATGGAATAATTGAACTATTATTCAAATAAATGATATTCTCTTGGTTTTTATCAGCTCCCATCAATTTGTTATCATCTTTGACGAAGGGGTCAGGGAAGACATTGGTTCGAAGGTAGTCTGTCGGTCCACAGTTCGACTGGTATTTTTAGCTTTTTGAGAAACGGTCACCCTTTGGTAATTTCGATAAAAAAATAGTGTGGCCGCCGTTCTGAAAATCCAAAATACCACGATTTTTCCGATTTATTTTCGGTATTATCGCCGAGTAGAACGCTGGGCACACTTCGATATCGCCAGAAAACGATTTCAATTCAGCGTCTGCCGCGTTTTTTGCAGCAAAATATTTAATTTTACGATTTGTGCACCCTTCGAGCGTTTGCAAAACACAGGTGAGTCTATCTGCTAACATGTCATCTTTAAAGTTTGTGGAAAAAAACGGTGGAAAGTCGCGGGAAAGCGGCCGAGCAATTTCACTCAAAGTCGAAATACCCCCCTGCCTGCAGCTGCGTAAAAATGCCGCAAATATTGAATTAAACCCGCCATATTGTGCAATTTCCAGCCATTGACTAGAAGATATTCACGGGCTTACCGGTGTAATTCATTTAATTGTTGGATTAAGTTCGTATTTGGCGGAGGCGGCCGCGCCTTTTGCCCCACGCCCATAAACAAACGCCGCAAACGCACTCACTCCACCGCTTTTTTTCGTCCGCTTTAGTACAGTCGCTTGAGTGGAAAGCAAGAGAGAGAGAGAGAGAGAGCGTGAGAAACTCGTTTCGCTGCTGCTTCTGTTTTTGAGCGTTTTTCGTGTTTCCACTTTTTCCATTTTGGTTTCGGTTTCTGTTTCTGTTTGGAATTTTATCAGGAGGGTCGCACTAGCAGCTCGTGGCGCAAAAATAACATACTTTAGTGTATCGAGGTCACCGCAAGCTCACGTGTTATTTGTTGATTTCTTTGCCTTCCCACCCCCCACAAAAGCGTGAAAATGTCGAGCAAATCCCGACGTGCTGGCACCGCCACGCCGCAGCCCGGCAGCACCTCGACCCCGCGGGCGCCATCGGCGGGACCGCAGCAGCACCAACAGCCGCCGCCGCCGTCGTCGTCGCAGCAGGCCTCCAGCCCGCTGAGCCCCACGCGCCATTCGCGCGTCGCCGAGAAGGTGGAGCTGCAAAACCTGAACGACCGCCTGGCCACCTACATTGACCGCGTGCGCAATTTGGAGACGGAGAACTCCCGTCTGAGCATCGAAGTCCAGACGAGCAGGGACATCGTTACCCGAGAGACCACCAACCTCAAGGCCATGTTCCAGGGCGAGCTGGAGGAGACGCGTCGCCTGCTGGACGACACGGCTCGGGATCGGGCACGCGCCGAGATCGACATCAAGCGTCTGTGGGAGGAGAACGAGGAGCTGAAGACCAAGCTGGACAAGAAGACGAAGGAGTGCACCACCGCCGAGGGTAAGCTTATGATTCTCTGTCAAATTAGATACTATATAGAGATTACCTTCAACCCACCCCTAAAAACGTATCCCGGATTACCAAAATTGATTTGTTTTTCTCGCCTCTCACCCCACAGGCAATGCCCGCATGTACGAGTCGCGGGCCAATGAGCTGAGCAACAAATACAATCAGGCGAACGCCGATCGGAAGAAGGCCAGCGACGAGCTGAACGAGGTGCTCAAGGAGCTGGAGCGGCTGCGCAAGCAGTTCGAGGATACGCGCAAGAACCTGGAGCAGGAGACACTGTCGCGCGTCGATCTGGAGAACACCATCCAGAGCCTGCGCGAAGAGCTGTCCTTCAAGGATCAGATCCACTCGCAGGAGATTAACGAGTCGCGACGCATCCGGCAGACCGAGTACAGCGAGATCGATGGACGCCTTAGCTCCGAGTATGATGCCAAGCTGAAGCAGTCGCTGCAGGAGCTACGCGCCCAGTACGAGGAGCAGATGCGCATCAATCGCGATGACATCGAGTCTCTGTACGAGGACAAGATCCGTCGCATGCAGGACGCTGCTGCCCGCACCAACAACACCACACACAAGTCCATCGAG
The DNA here is from genome assembly GCA_008044355.1 of Drosophila lacteicornis. Classification (NCBI taxonomy): domain Eukaryota; kingdom Metazoa; phylum Arthropoda; class Insecta; order Diptera; family Drosophilidae; genus Drosophila; species Drosophila lacteicornis. The sequence goes on from VNKF01008811.1 coordinate 4,241, forward strand.
GAGCTCCGCAGCACACGTGTCCGCATCGATGGTCTCAACGGCAAGATCAACGAATTGGAGCAGACCAATGCCATGCTCAATGCCCGCATACGCGAGCTGGAACAGCAGCTGGACAACGATCACGAGCGCCACAGCCAGGAGGTGGCCTCGCTCGAGAAGGAGCTGCATCGGCTGCGCGAGGAAATGGCGCTGCAGCTGCAAGAGTACCAGGACCTCATGGACATCAAGGTGAGTTTGGGGGTTCAAGGGGTTCTATGATTAGTGCCAACCGAGAATGTATGTAACAGGCATAAGGAGAAATCTCCGACCCTATAAAGTAGGGTCACCAGCCGAGTCGATTTAGCCATGTTCGTCTGTCTGTCCGTGTGAAACAACAGATCTCAGAGACTATAAGAGCTAGAGTTACCAAATTTGGTGACAACATTGGAATTTGTTGCACGCAGATCAAGTTTGTTTTAAAATTTGGCCACGCCCACATCCGCCCCTGAAAATCATAAAAACGTTATATTAGCTATATGCGTGATTTTCGGCTTAAACGGACGGACGTTTCCTGAAAACCTCAATAAGATCGGATGATAAACATGGGAGATATTAGCAATAAGGTTAGAATTTTAACACACCGCCCTAAGGCACTGCTGTTGCAAGCTGTAGCCGACAGGTGGCGCATTCGAGCCTTGGCCGTGCGATGGCGCCAATGTATGTATGTACAATGTAGTGTATGTACAATTTTAATTTGCCTTTTAGTGTGAAGCGCAAACGTTTAGGTACCGGGTGTCTCACAGCTTTCTTACTTGTATTATAATGTAGCATAATAATAAATGTTTCCCTCCCTAGGTCTCTCTGGACTTGGAAATCGCCGCCTACGACAAGCTGCTGGTCGGCGAGGAGGCGCGTCTGAACATCACGCCGGCAAACACCGCCACCGTGCAGTCCTTCAGTCAATCGCTGCGCGGCAGCACTCGTGCCACGCCCTCGCGCCGCACTCCCTCCGGCGCCCTGAAGCGCAAGCGTGCCGTGGTCGATGAGTCCGAGGATCGCAGCTTCTCCGACTTTTACGTGTCGGCCAGTGCCAAGGGCAACGTGGAGATCAAGGAAATCGATCCCGAGGGCAAGTTCGTGAAGCTCTACAATAAGGGCGCCGAAGAGGTGGCCATCGGCGGCTGGCAGTTGCAGCGTCTGATCAACGAGGGCGGTCCGTCGACCACCTACAAGTTCCATCGCTCGGTGAAGATCGATTCGAATGCCGTGGTGACCGTGTGGTCGGCCGATACGAAGGCCTCGCACGAGCCGCCGTCGAACATCGTGATGAAGTCACAGAAGTGGATCTCGGCCGACAACACCAGGACGGTTCTGCTGAATAACGAGGGCGAGGCTGTGGCCAATTTGGACCGCATCAAGCGGCTGGTGTCCACGCACACCTCCTCCTCCCGTTTGAGTCGCCGCCGTAGCATCAGTGCCGTGGATGGCAATGAGCAGCTGTATCACCAGCAGGGTGATCCGACCGGGCAGACTGGCGAAAAGTGCGCCATTATGTAATACCACAAACACACAATATTATTTTCTGAACCAGACAAAAACAAAAACTAAGAAAAGCAAACGCAAACACAAACACACAGAGATATGTAGTAATCAGCTAAGTTATTTTTTGTGGCCGCCATGCCAGTAATTTAATCAAAAACAATATTTGTGTAGATCTGCGATTATCTTCGTTTCGTCTACTTTCACTTCTTGTCACTTATCCATCTTAGTTTATTACTCGTTTTCTTCTCTTCTCCCATTTTCTCTCTTCTCGTTTTATGTAGACCAGCTTTTGTAAGCTTTATTTGGCATATACAAGGCGGAGTTTCGTATTCCTAGACTTATGCCACGTAGAACTTACAACTTGGTCCCCCCCCCTTTCACTTTGAATTGTATTTTTTTGTGACGTTAAGAACTTTGAAAATATTGCAATTGAAACAATATTCTCGATGGACTTGCGCACACAGGCCTTTCTATAAGAAATTAGTTTTGTAAGCAAACCAACAACACAGGAAGACAAGATCAACAACAACAACAACAACAATAACATAACAAAACAGAGAAAGATGCTCCAGACACACTTATTTATTTAAGTATTTTTTGTACAATCAGCATAAAATACACTTATACATTATACCCTACACATACATATACATATATACATATATAGAGAACATTCTGACATAATGACAAGAAGCCAGCAATATATAATTTTTAGCCTTGGCCATAAGGGTTTTCGATCCCCCTACCCTACCCTCCCACACACACTCGGACCGCTTTCTACCGGCTCAAACCGGTTTATCGGGCTTCCTGCAGCCATTACAACAGCAACTAAAGCAACTACAGCAACATAATGTATGTACAACAACAATTAACAAGCAACGCAACATAGAAAGAAGAAGAACAACAAGAACCTAACGCTCAGCGATCCGTCGCATTTTTTTATGAGTGGGCGTGGTCGCGTTTTACGCCGGCCAAACAAATTCAGCGCCCACACAGACTATTTTCTTTACATACAAGAGACGATTCAAACACAAATCGAAACTAAATTTTAAGTACATCTATGTTTATGTATGTAATTGCTATTTGATAATAATACAAAATAAATGAAACCATGTTTAATAAAAAAAAAACCGAAAAGGGTATTTATTAAATATAAGCTAAAATCAATATACCCGAAGCATTGCAGGGTATTCATTTCACTTTCGGCCCTTTTTTTTCGTCATTCCTTTTGCGTTCTTCTTCGCCGCCGCGTTGAGTTATTTTTAGATTTTGAATTTCCAACTGTGTGTCTGTACGCGAGGCGAGGCGGGCCATGTAACCGCTCAAAGTTCCATTGCTTTGAGTGACTTATCGATAGCAGAGAACCGGCTTTTGACTTTTGAGTGTTTCCAAGTGCTCCCGTTTCACTCCCCCGCCCAGAAGCCAGTATCAACCGGCTCTCCACAAGTGGGGTGTCAACTCTGTGCGGAAAAACACTCATACGCAGTGGGGGAGTTCATTCAACCGCGGAGCGAGTTCCCCCGATGCAGAAACCCTGACCGTACAACCCGCGATAACGAAAAGTATCTCAAGGTTGTGTCGGTGACTCTGCTGCGATTCCCACTGCATTAAGAGCGTTAAAAAAAAATAAGTATCTTTATCAGCTGCCAGAGAGGGAATTGTGAGCCGCAACCGCAAAACGAACTCAAACTCGAGCTGCCGCATAAATTGCCAGTCGAATTGTGAACAATTGAACAGTCTCAGTCCGCAGCTCGAAGCGAAAAAAACACTGCCGCATTTGCAAGTGCGAGAAATACTACAAAAATAGTAATAGCGCATATAAATAATAATAATAAATAAGCAGCTGCTTGCATTCGTCAGTGCTTTGAAGGTGAGTAACAAAATATAGCCGTGAAATCAAGTACAAATCGCGTTGCCAAGTGAGAACGAGAGTGCTTTTCGGTGGGGACAACACCATAAATGGGTTAATTGTCAATAATTGAGGAGTACAGCGATTGGCTTATCGCTCGAGTACAAAAAAAACACACGCACAGTACTCTATAATAAAAAGAACACACAAAAGTTGAATGAGAAGTGCTTCTACAATATCTTATCCCAGCCAAATATCAAAAAATCTAATCTAAATCCGCGACAGTGTTGCCACACGCTGTGCGAGGCAATATTCGGCGGCCGATAAGGTCTTTGTTTTCCAGTTCGAAAATAGCTCACAGCTGGTACTGTTATTTCTAGTTCCGTATTTATATTTCGGATAAAATTCGAAGTTCTGGAAAGGGGCACTGCAAGCAAAGAGATAAATGTGTAATTTGTTAATACTATTGAAATCGATGTCATATTTTGAACTTAACTTAAAAGAATTATCTTGAACGCTTGTTTTTTTTTAATTCAATAATACGTGATTTCTAAAATATAAATATCAATAACGTCATGGGGTTTGTGTAAATATAAATAAAATTAAAATAAGGGTTAACTTTCTTGAATGCATACATCAAAAACTATAGTTATCTGACAAATTTTGTGCCTAGATTTATTCCCCATAAATAATATATAATCTCTTTAAAATATTTATATTATACTTGAATTGATACATTTCGTATTCTTTTAGCTAAAACATGAGATTGGTGATATTGGAGACGAGCGATTCGGTTGGCAAATGGGCCGCCAAATATGTAATGAAACGGATCAATGACTTCAAGCCAAGCGCCGATAAGTATGGATTTTTGTGATTATCTTTTCAAATTTTATGTACGACTATAACAGAGTAAACATTTTTTCAGATACTTTGTTTTGGGCCTGCCCACGGGATCCACTCCGCTGGGAATGTACAAAGAGCTGATTGAGTTCCACAAACAGGGCAAGGTCTCCTTTCAATATGTAAAGACATTCAATATGGATGAATATGTGGGTGAGTTGGGGAGAGATCTTCACAGATTAGCTACAAAATTAGGAAAAATTTTTTTTAAGATAAAGGAAACTCAAGGAATTTGATTTTGAAGAGAGTATAAATGGGTTAACTATGCTCAGTCGAAATATTCCATTCTGAAAATATACCTTGAGTCCATATAGCAGTAAATTATCAATTAGCTGTTAATATATGTAACCCTTTATTCCCTACAGGCCTTCCCAGGGATCACCACGAAAGCTATCACTACTTCATGTGGCACAACTTCTTCAAGCACATCGACATCGATCCCAAGAACGTGCACATTTTGGATGGCAATGCTCCCGATCTGGTGGCCGAGTGCAATACGTTTGAGGATCAGATCCGCGAGGCAGGCGGTGTGGAGCTCTTCATCGGCGGCATTGGACCCGACGGCCACATCGCGTTCAACGAACCCGGTTCCTCTTTGGTCTCCCGGACCCGAGTGAAGACACTGGCGCAGGATACACTGGAGGCGAATGCCCGGTTCTTTGACAATGACATGAGCAAGGTGCCCAAGCAGGCGCTGACAGTGGGCGTGGGCACCGTGATGGACTCGAAGGAGGTGATGATTCTCATCACTGGCGCGCACAAGGCGTTCGCCCTGTACAAGGCCATTGAGGAGGGTGTGAACCACATGTGGACAGTGAGTGCCTTCCAGCAGCATGCCAACACCCTGATGATCTGCGACGAGGACGCCACCCTGGAGCTGAGAGTGAAGACGGTGAAGTACTTCAAGGTATGCCCGCCCTCGATCGCCTCGATTTTATAGAGAAAACTGGTGGCTTGAGTAGCTTACCCTCGAAGGTGTTGGTCTGATAACCCCCGAAGCACAATCGTAGCTCTGCAATAATTGTTATCTTAGCGCTTATACTCACCGTATATGGTTGTTGATTAGGTCTAAGGACTTGCATGTAATATACTGGCTTAAAGGGGTAGCGTTAAATGGTTGAAAAGAAGATCGGTTTGATTTTAATGACTGGCTGACTGGCCACTCCCCCACTTTCACAGGGCATCCTCAGGGATCTAGACGAAGGCTCCCAACAGGAGGGCTACATCAATTGATTGATTGAGTAAGGTATCTCCTACTCCCCTTTAGCTTTATCCCTACACTTTTTAGGTATTCCCTACTATTTTTAAATCTTATTAATAATTATTAAAGATAACTATTGTAAGACTGTTCCTGAGATCAAAAACAACTGGAAATTCGTATGGAAGAAGACCGCCAGCGGCCCTGAAATGGATCTTAGAAAAATGTATTCCAAGCTTTAAGCATGAAATTGAAACTGTAATATTTTTAAGAGACAAAACAAAATAAAGATACATTTATATGCCTATGAATATGCCTTGCTTGTAATTGTTATACATTTTTTAAGATGCTTAAGCTATTATAGAATATCTTAATAAATATTAAATACCCAGATAAGACACAAAGATCTTGCAAGTTATCTTCTGTTTAGTTTTAAGTTACTGTGTCTTTGGCAGATATTTATTTTAGACGTCGATAAATAGTTTTTGAAGAACTTGTTTAGATAAGTTGACCTCCTAATCTAGTTTCCATACACTTATCTTAAATAATTTCTATTGTTTACCTAATAAACAAAAACTATTACATATTTACAGAGCCTAATGGATGTCCACTCCAAGCTGATAGAGCAGCAACAGACCACGTAACCCCAAGGGATTGATGTTACGAAAAATCTGCCAAGGGATCTGATACCTTCAAACTCGCATCTTACATCTTTCATACAAGTGCTACTTCAGTATAGTATTTTAAATCATATAAATAACGAATTTGCAAAATTGTTTATTTTTTATTCCGTAATTATAATATTTTTGTAGCAAGCAAATGTGTTTTTTAAACAATAAATTTTATAAAATGAAGTGGCTGTGCCATTTAAAATGTTAAAGACAAAGTTTCAATGATGATGAAAAAAAATCTAGAAATTAAAACCTCATTGGGAAAATTATACTAAATAAGGATCAAGTGATACTCAAGTGTTTGTTTTAGTGTTGCAAAGAAATTTATCTTTATTTAGATTCATATTCCATTCCTAGACTTTTTCTTTATAACTATTTTGATAACCACTTCATAATTTCTTAAAATATCCTAGTTTTAAAGTTGATTTCATGGGAAAAAAACGAATGCTTTTTAAAATAATATCGAAATAAAAACCTTATTGGGAAAAATTATATTAAATGAGGATTAAGTGATACTCAAGTGTTTGTTTTAGTTTTGCAAAGAAATGTAGCTTTATTTAGATTCATATTCCATTCTTAAACTTGTCCTTTAAAAGTATTTTGATTACAAATTCTTAATTTCTTAAAATATTCAAAGAAAGAGCTTAATTCAAGTGTATACCTTAATATTTATGATTTAATTATAATTTGTTTGTAACAATTACTTAGTAAATGTGAGCAAAAGATCCCTGGCTAGGCCACTGTAAGAAGACATCGCCTTCAGCTCTTGGCCAGGATCTTGTTGTCCGTGTAGACGAACTCCTCGTGATCCTCGATGAGGCGAAAGAGTTCCTTGGCATAGAAGATCGAGCGCACAGACTCCTCCATGATGAGCTGGTGATTCTGGACGGCCCGACGCACCTGTTCGTGTATGAACATGGCCTCCAGTCGCTTGGCCCGCTGGGTCAGCTGCATTGCCTGGCTGTTCCGCAGACGCACCTCTCCGGCCGTAAGGCGACCCTCCACGGCGACGTGGTGGCGCGCCGAATTGTCGTGGTAGCTGCAGATGTCCCCAATGACCCCGGCATTCACATTGAAGATGCCCTCGGCGGCACTGATCACGGTGCGGCAGGCCGCCGGCGTGCAGATCATCTCACGCTGCAGGTGCTCGCAGATCATCTGCTGCAGAGCCGCCCGGCGGGCTATGGTGAGGAAGCCCCGCCGAATGTGCCGCCGGCCCAGCTTCTCGCGCATCGACTTGAAGTAGAAGACCTGGGTGCCCCACACCTTGCCCTTCAGGGGTCGCTTGTTCTTGCGATCCTTGCGATCCTCGCGGAACAGTTGCCTCTTCACGCGCTTCAGGCTCTCGGTCCTGCCCGACAGCCGCTCTGGCTGGAGGCAGCTGTTGACCTGGTGCCATATCTCGGTGGGTGTGCTCAGGGCCAGGGCACTGGTGCTGCACCAGTACATCTTGTGGCACATGCCGTTCATCAAATACAGCTGCCGGATGCACTCGTTGAGGAAGCTCCGTTTCGTGGGACTCTTGAAGTTGGGCGGATTGTTTATAATGTAGTGATCCCGCTTGTACACCACGCAGCAGCCGTAGCCCGGTCCTGCTTCTGCTCCTTGTCCTGGTCCTGGCTCTCCTCCGTTCGGCATGTCCGGCTTTTGGTAGACAATCAGCTGCTGGTCCTTGTAGTCAATCGGCGAGTTGAAGATGAAGATCTGGTTGTGGGCCTCCTCGTTGGGAGTACGGAACATCAGCAGCTTCTCGGAATTGGCAGCTTGGTCCATGGTCGATGGGTGTTGGGCGTTGAGTGATAAGTATGGGCTTGCTTCGGGAGGGTTATATAGGGAGCAGGTAGGTCGTTCTTGGGTTACTCTAGCCTGCATGTGCCTGTACGTTCCGGCAGGTCGGTTTCCCTAGGGTTTTCTAGGGCAGCTTAGGCCTTCTCAAGTTCTACCTGGACAGAGAGCTTGGAAATTCTTATGGATATGGTTGGGTACAGGGTTGGGTCTTACCTGCCCAGCGACAGATGGTTTTTGAAAAGACCTTACGTGATCTCTGTATTGTCCGCCAATTTGCAAGTTATTTGTCGAGGAACAGGTAAAACTAACAATTGGTATTTAGGAAAAACGAAGTACAGTTTAAGGCTTAGGTTCTTGCAAATAATAGGAGTCAGGAGTCTTATAAATATATTATATCTATATTTAACATACCGTGAGAAGTTAAATAAAAAATTAAATACCTACAGTCCTCGGCCCACTTTCTCGATTTGGAGTTGCCACTTTACTGCGTTGCCATACTGATAGTACCCCTTTATTTAATTTAAAGTAAAGCCTTTACATAATATTAAGAAATTAATAGATATATATTGTTATATAGAAAGATTTAATTATTATTTGGCTAGGGCATTTTTCGAACAAACAGCTAAATATTATTTTAGCATTATCGACGTACCAGAGTTGCCAATTTTCTCTATATTCAAGGAAATATTAGTACAAAGCATGATATAATTATAGGGGGTAGTCTTGTCGTGGGTTTAGCGTTCGGGTTTTAGGGCCTTATTGTACACTTCGTGTTTGTTTGTTGACGTGACAGCCTGTAAGCGTAACAATTTTATTTTCTGTCTTAGCCCTTAAGTAAACAACAAAAAAATGTTTTTTTGTTGCAATTTTTGTCGGAATGCCCCGAAATTTTAGGTTAGGAGAACGTTGTGGAGTGCAGCCGGTTGAGAACTCCAGAATTTGCGACACGCATTTTAGTGCTTCACAGCGGAAGTCGACAACCAATAAGGGACGACTTTAAAAGGAAAGCGACTTAACTATAATGCTGTTCCGGAACCAGAAATTCCAAAATAAGCTACGCAGAATCGAGTTTTCTATTATAATAGACAAGTTTTAACTCCAAACACCATATATGGGTGAATACATTTTTTCTATTCCCGTATAAATTCGTTTCTCTCACACGAACTTTGACAGCCGAACTAGGACCTTATTTTTCCGACGAGACAACCTCCTATAATTGTATCATGGTATAAAGTTCATAGCAGCTTTACTTATTAGCCACTTTAATGAATCGTTGTACTTTTTCAAGAGAATTGGGCCTAAAATAAAAATTAAAATTTAACAGGAAACACTATTGTTGGTCCTATATTTTAGCAACAGTTATAAATTCAGTCAAATATGGAATTCCCCATATATTTTGTCACAAACTTTTTACATCTCAGCAGGCCATGATTTATAATTCAACAGATGTGTTGAAATATTTAATTGGTAATTAATTGATTGCCTTGTGAAAAATTCTTTTACATTTATTTACATTAAAACTAAACCATTTTAAATTGCTTTCTAAACCAGAGTTCAACGTTATTTTGTTAATTTGTTTGTTTGTTTTAAAATTATTGAATATTACAGAAACAGAAACTGAAGTACCAGAAAATATAATTTAAAAGGCTGAAGAGTCACCAAGGTCTCAAGCGCAGTCAGGTAATTAACGAAAGAAAATCCTTTTTATGGAAAATGCTATAAGAAAGCAGCCCTAAAAAGGATTTAAAATGTTTTGCATCCAGGCAGATAATATAATCGAATTGTGTCAACTTTTTCGCTAATCCCCACCAGGTGTTTCGGGCCGTAAAAGAGCAAGACGACACGCTTGGGCTGCGCTAATTATCCATCAGGTAAAGCTCGTTGGCAGGTAAAAGTCCTCCTCCGAAGAAAACCCCTCGCTCCTTTTCCCTTTTTTTTTGCATATAAGTTTGAGGGTTGAAGGATTGCAGCTGTCAGAGGCAATCGAACCACGAGATCGACTACAACATGGGCAATGTCATGGATCGCAAGGTGTTCTGTGAGGAGGCACGAGTCACTAGTAACGCAACGCCGCCTCCTCCCTCACCGCTGACTCTCAAGGAGCAGCCGGAGAAGGTGGAAAAGGTGGAGGAGCCGGCACCCCAGCCCCAGGAGATTTCCCCGAACTTGACCTTTCAACTGTACACGTATCGCCAGCAAATGGGCTACAAGAAGCACCAGGTGATGAAGTGGGCCACATCCAAGCTCCTGCTCACCGAGGAGCTACTCAAGCTCCACAGACAGACGACGTCCGCTCCCTGGACCGACTTCGATCTCACAGACGACGACGACGATGAGGAGGAGAACATGGAGAACCGAGCCCCGCCGCGGGACAATAACGACAACGATGATCTCCTGGCCCAGGAACTCTGCAATCTGAAGAACTATCGCCTCAGCCTGAGGGGCACCATTCTGGAGGTGGCCCAGGAGAAGATGAAGCGGCGCGAGAAGAAGAAGCTGAAGCGCCTGAAGCGCCGCACCCTGATCTCCTCCAAGAAGCCCAGCAACAAGGACAAGCAAAAGCTCTGGCACAGCCCGGCACTGTCGATGCCATCGCTGGAGGACGACGAGGAGGACTATCGCCAGCAGGAGGCTCAGCCCGAGGTCATTGTCATCGACTAGACGCACTCAGTTCCTAATTCCTAAGCTAATCTAGTCGTTGCCCTCGTTCTAATTGTACATAGCTTGTAAATATCCGCTAGTCTCTGTTTTAATTCCCATTTAAATATAAATATTCCGACACGAATCCGTTACTCGTTTTGTTAATTGACCAACTGACTGGCCAGGACTGGCCTGGCCTGGCCCAAATCAAAGTTCAATGCGCCCGGCCAATGTCCTGTTGAATCTGGATGCAGGACTCCCCGGGTATTCCCTTAACCCTTGCTGCATAATTAAACTGTCGCGTAATTGATTGCGTTCTTTTCCTGCATTTTGCGCCTGTTCCTGCCGTGGTCTCTGCTTTGGTTTTTGATCCTGCTCTCGTTTCACCGCCAAACGGCAAACAGGCTTTAATTTAATTGGTTAAACCAGTTTGACTTTATTTACTTTTGGTTGATAACATTTTATAAATATTGCTAGGCATCTAAACTGCTTCTGAAGAGGTTTCGGAGGGCATTTTAAATATAGAAACTCTATAAATTTGTAACTTTCTTAACAAACTTTAAATACAATTTAAATTCTTATGGTTTGGTTATATTTTAATTTGGAAAAATAACTTTTCTTTTCAATATACTAGAAAGCAAATTAATTAATTTGGTTGTGCATAAACTTTTGCTTTTTAGTATAATACTCTAGTACTATAAGTACTCTATAAATTGGTTAATTTCCTAAAAAACTTTAAATACAATTTAAATTCATTTGGCTTGGTTATATTTTAATTTATAAAATGCTTTTCTTTTTAATATACTTTCTAGGAAATTAATTGATTAATTTTATAACGCATAAACTTTTGGTTTTTAGGATAGTTCTAAGTAAAGTACTCTATAAACTAGTAAATTTCTTAACAACTTTTAATACAATTTAAATTCTTTTGGTTTGATTATATTTTAATTTGAAAAATACTTTTATTTTTAATATACTTTCTAGGAAACTAATTAATAAATTGTATAGTGAAGTATAATTCTAAGTAAAGTTAAATAATTAAAGAATAAGTTAAAATAAATATCGTTTTAAATAAAGGAAAAGGAAGTCTGGTAACCTTAAAAGATACAAAGATATATAAAATACCCGGCCACCAAATCTTTGTGAGTTTATCTTCCCAAGGCTCTTTCTTCGTAACTATTACTCCGATCGGCTTGAAAAATAAAGAAAAATGTTAAATATTCAAAACCTGATGCAGAAATGTAAACAAAAAAGTTTAATTTTGGTTTGCCGCTCCCATATTTTTTTATTTGTTTAATTTTCTGTATTAATTTTTCTAATGTTACTCTAGCTTTGTAATTTCACAAAACTCATTGCACTAAATACAGTAACTCCATAACCCAATTTTTGTGGTAATTTACAAGCCAAAAACCCGATATTACCCAATAATCCCCATCGGTTTATCTGTGCCAGAGTGTGTCACATTATAGCCCCTAAATCTTCTCTGACTGCGTCTGTCTGACTGCCCCAACTTGTGATAAACTGTTACCCCTTTTATTTTATTTGGCACCTCCCTCCCCTTGGCCCAATCTAATCTAGCGACTAATTAAATTTACGCACAAAAAGTAAGAGAAACCGGGGCAGCAGTCCCAGTGCAGTCGAGAGAGCCAAATAAATTATTGTGGGTCATGCAACGCGTACTGTAAGGGTTTGCAATTACGGGGCAAGTTTGAAGTTTGATGGGTGGATTTATGTGGCCCCAAGGAGCCACTCTTTGAACTTGTCCCAGAAAATGTAAGCCAAAAAACAAGGTTGTGCCACTTGCAGCAATTAGAAAAGTGCGAAAACCGAATGCAATTATCGCACATTTCCCAACATTTAATAAAAATAATTATGAGAGGGCAGTGGGAGTGTGGAGCTGGCTAAGGATGCGGTTATGAGCCTGGCACGCACTCGGCACATACGCAGACAGACGCCTGACACAAATTCCCTTTCAAGTTACACAACAAGGATATCCTGCTCTCCAAGCGGAAATGGCTCCCGAAACGGGGGCTGCAATTCCGAATTCCTTGCAGCGCATCAAAGCGCAAACCGAATTGTGACATGTCCTCACCGAGGCACCGAGCTCCCTTCCTGCTGTTCCCATTCCCGATTCCATTCCCAGTTGTCCAACCACCAGCCCCACTGCCTCACCACAAACAATGCTGCGTGGCGACCACAAACAATGCTGCGCTGCCACCAAAATGGCCATCAAGACGGGAACAATAGAAGTGGCACATGCACCAAGGAAAAATGGGGTTAACTTAAGCTTAATTAAAATGTTTGTTAAAATATTAAATATTCAAATTGTTGATTCTATTATTTACCATAAATAACACAGTTTTCTTAATTTTAAATTTGCGAGGAAGGTTTTTGAATAATATTTTTGTTTATATTTATATTTCTATGAAGGTGAAGCTAACTCGAGGTCTAACCGGCTTAATTTCTCATACGTAAATCAAGACTCGATTTTCTTCCAAGATATTTATATTTATATTTATATTTAATTGCTTTCTTTGTTTTGGGTTCGCTTTCCATATTATATAATATATTTTGGGACAAGTTAGATAAATATTTAATAATGAAATAATAATAATAACACTTGTTTACAATCAAAATGCTCCAAGCCTGTTGATGCAATGTTTTATGGATAATTATCTTACAAGTGTTCATAGTCATAAAAAGGGTCTTAAAATTCAATTTCTCATTTTAATACCTTATTTTCCTTGAATTATAAATTATAATAATATATAGTCTAAAATATAACCTTATTATCATTAGAAAAGGAATAAGTTTACAATTCATAAATTTAATAATAAGACTTCAGTAAGCATTAAATAGTATTTACATAAGCTAGAACCCTTCAATATTGGTAATTAAAAAAAAAAAACTATTTTTTATATTTTGGAAATATTACAAAGGTAACATATTACAAACTAACATAGGAAATATATAATTCATATTTTCTTATGGCTTTCATGCATACATAAAAAAAGAACCTCCTAAAAACTATAAAATAAAAGGCACAAAATATAAATTTAATAATTTATTTATAATTAAATATTTAAAAGCAAATATATTGTAATTCGAATCTTGACATATATAATCGAGTCTTGATAAGAAATTAAGCCGATAATGACCTCCACTTAGCTAGAACCACTCCCAATGATTTCAGTTATTTTTAGTCAGCATTAAATTTACTATAAATAAATAAAAAAAAAACTATAATAGTCCTGCACCTAATTAATTAAAGCTTTCTAAATTTAATTAATTTATTTAATCTTTAATTATAATATTTTCCCAGTGCAACGTCCTTATAAAAGTTGTGTGTGTAAGTCCTTTGAAGGAGCAAACCCACCCTTCACGCTTTGCCCTTTCCTGCCACTTCCACGCATGTGTAGCCGTTGTTAATTGCCGGCTAAGCGGAAGCTTCTAAGAATTTTTGCTTTAATTAAATTTTTTAATAAATACGTAGGGAAAACAATTTATTAATTGCAAAACATTTTAAGCAAACGCCTTCCAGGAATGCCAAATCGACTTAGCCTGAGGAAATGCACCCTTAGTGGGAGCTGAAGAGGAAACAGAGGAAGCTCTGACCAATTTCTTAATGCTTTTTGGTGTGACTAATTCGGGAGTTATGGCTATAAATTATCAAAGGAAATAACCACCAAAAATATGGAATTAAAGGAATAAAGGAACTGAAAATAAAGCCTTTTTTAAAGGCTAGTTTTTACGATAATTTCCTTTTTGAGAACCAAGTAGGCCCTAGAAGCACTAATCACATATTCAAACCATCCCAGTAGGCAGTGCTTCTCGTTTGCTCAATTGTCAAACTACATCCCCATCGACCCGGTGCCATATCTCATTTAGTTTTCGAGTCTTGCTAAATTCATACGTCTTCATTCGTTTCGTTCTTTGTATTTATACAAAAAAAAAAGTCCTCAAAATTTTCAAGAAAAACAAAAAAAAAATATACGTTGTTTTTCCATCGATCCATCCATCCCGTTTATTTTGTTCAATAGTTTTTGTGTGTTTACTCCCCAAAAAACCAACTGATACGAGGAGAGGTTAGCCAGGTGAGTTTAAAACCAAGCGCTTGGAGCTTCAACCCCCTTACTCTCATCCAGACACAGATCCACACCCACAATAACCCAAGATGTCTGAGGAAATTGTGTGCCACATGTGCAAGGGGGCCATCACGAAGCGCATGATCACCGCGCTGGGCAAGACGTGGCATCCGGAGCACTTCCTGTGCCGCCACTGCAAGGAGCAGATCGACGATGCCACCTTTAACATCCAGGGCGGCGAGCCGGTGTGCGCCAAGTGCTTCCAGGAGCACTACACCCACACCTGCGCTGGCTGCAAGAAGCCCATCCTCGAGCGAACCATCTCGGCCATGGGCGAGTCCTGGCACGAGGATTGCTTCTGCTGCGAGGGCGCCTGCAAGAAGCCGCTGGCCAGCCTCCCCTTCTATGAGCGCGACGGCAAGGTCTACTGCCGCCAGGACTACGAGGACCTCTTCGCCGCCCGGTGCGCCAAGTGCGACAAGCCCATCACCGACAGTGCCATCGTCGCCATGAACGTGAAGTGGCACCGCGACTGCTTCCGCTGCCAGAAGTGCGAGAAAAAGATCACCGGCCAGACCTTTGCCATCGAGGGCAACCAGCCGGTGTGCCCCGGCTGCAACTGCTAGAGAATCCAATCCTAAACCCAAGCCATATCAAACCTGTTCCACGGTCTCCAGCCACGAATGGCTGCCTATTTCCTTGTTGACTGCCAGCGTTTGTCGTTAGTTAGCCATTCGTCTCCGGAGACCATCCCTAGTTCAAATTGTAAATGAATATCAGCCCCAGCGGGCCAAGAAGCCACAAACCACACCAAGAAGCCAATAGACCAAATTATGCGACAGCCCAAGCCACCCAAACACGAAGAAAACAAAATAAAACCAAATTAAGCGACAGCCCAAGCCACCCAAGAAAAAAAATAATAAAATACAAAAATCCAAAGATTTATTTTTCCAGGGGAATGTGGATATAATTTAGGGATTCCTGTCAATTTAATTTCAAACTAAAAATAATCCTAATAAGAATGCAACCCTTTCTCTTTCCAGGGTTTTCTACTACCAACAGTTCCCACAATTTCCGAGAGATAAAACCCTTTCCCACTTAAGTAAATATTGTCCCAAAACCCATTGCAAGAAGCTGTGCCTGACAAGATCATGTTTCCAAACCCAAAGGTAGTATCTCACCCCAATGTGAGAGACCTGACTGCCACTGACATGGAAATTAAATAAGATAAATCCATCAAGAGATCGTATTTATCTCATATTTATATGGTAGCTCACAGTTAAGGGTAACATGTTAGCAGTAAGAAAAATATAGAGATTTCCATTGATTTAATTAATTATGAAGCATTGAAAGCTTGCCACAGAACTGTCTTGGATTTAATACAAACCTAAAAATTAGATGAGAGTATACCACAGGAATGTCACAGAAATCACTAGGGTTTTAAAATCACCTTTAACGGTGTCTAAAAGTATGCAACAAAATGTTTGGGGCGTGAAAATTTGTTTATTTTTACGATGACACATTTTGTAGCATACTTTTTGAAACCTTTTTAACTGATTTCAAAACGCTAGTGATTTCTGTAGCGCCCATGAATATATTTTATATTTGAAAGACAGTTTAGTTTCGCCTATTTTGAGCCACCATTTAGTTGCTTTTAATTAGGAATAACAGCTGTTCAATTAATACTTAAGGGTTTGAGTTAAAGTCTTCTAATTAATAAATTAATAAAGTACTTTCTTTACAGAGTATTCAAGATTTTACAGAAATCTCTTAACAAAAAACAACATATTTTACCACCTAAACCACCTATAAAGAATTCTTTGAAATAATTCCTAAACTGAATAAAAATGGTCGAATTACTAACCTTAAAATAAAATAAGTAAATGAATTGATAATTTTTAATCATAATAAAAATTTTTTAGTCAAAAAATTAAACATCTTTTTATCAACCAATTGACATCAAAATGATTAAAAAGTAGCCAAAAAGAATGCAATTAAAAATGGTTTAAGCATAATTAGCATACTTTTGAATGCAATTTTAAATGGTTTGAAATAAATAAATTGTAAATAAAATCATTTTTATTTTTTATATTATAATAACCTTAAATACTACTTAAATTAACCCAAAATATGAACTATAAAATAAAGCTAAGCTATACTCCATATTTTTGCCCGATTTAAAGATGTATAACTATTATTTTGACCATACATATTGGCCATCATTTGGCCATGACGCCGGATAGAAGAGGTGCCGCGGGAAATGGAAAATTCAGCAAGAGGAGGGGTGTCTCCTCATCGTCGTCATCGTGGAAATTCACGAAGCGCGTTCGTGCGACAGCCAGGCAGCGACGACATTCGGAGAAGTTTCAGTACGATTTGGTTTTGGTGGCTTTCTGCGGCTTTGGAGTCGCCGGCTGCAGGTTTCGGTTTCATTTTTCGAACGGAGCGCGTGCGAAGTGGTTCGGTTGGTCTCTCGCTGGCTCGGTGGCTCAGTCACACATTTCCCACAGTCACAGTACCCGGTCTCAGTGTGTGTTTTCCGCGGAAAAGCTGGCCAAAAAACGCGCAAAAGGTGGCTAATTAATTGCCTAGTTAAACTGTCCCATAAATAGCCGGGCTGTCATTTCGGAGCCGGCGACCACACGACAATTAAGGAGTCTGCGAAAATCGTTTTAGCCGCAGCTGCAAGACATCCATAAATTGCGGCTCGGAAAATCAAGATCGTGTTTACGTGTGTTTTGCGAGTTGCATGTTGCGAGAGTTGCAATTTACGGAGCGAACTATGGTCAGATTTTCCAGATTTGGATTTTCCAAATGCAGGCAATATCCTCACGTCTCTTGGCACTGACAACTCAATACGAAAATCGTGTAGATCGGCAGCGGATAATTGAGGCTTAGCTCTGTGCGTGTTTCGCTCGGATTAGACAACTTGACAATTTGTGACTACAAATAATTGTTGTTTATTGGAGAGAAAAATATGTGGGTAAAAAAATATGAAATGAAAACATATTTAGGTAAAATGGGAAGGTTTATCAGGCTAGAAATATATTTTAAAATATTTTGATCTATAATAATTGTAGTTTATTGGAGAGAAAAATATGTAGGTAAAAAAAAATTAAATGAATAAAAATATTTAAATAAAAGTGACAGATAAAGGCTAGAAATATATTTTTAAATATTTTTATATATGGCATTATGGCATTGTCGGTGTTTTTTAGTTAAATAATAATGAGACTTTATTATATTGTTCATATTTAATGAAAAGATTAATATTTTGTATAAAATATTCAAGCTTATAATAATTTTAAGCTTATAGATGTTTATTAAATGATGTGTTAAACGGAAATAATTTAAAGGAGGTTATATTTTATGTTGTTTCCTCAATAAGCAAGTTTATTTTGTTGTATTTAATGAGAAATCATACGAAGAAGATTAAGATCTTCAGATTTGTCATTCTATCATTAATTTAGTAATTTTTTATATTTTTATCTATTTAATCTCCCTGCTAGACACAAAATCCAATCAATTAAAAACCTCTACAACATTCATCATTTGATAGTAAATGCCAAAGTTGACGGCTTTCGGAGTGTGTCATTAGCTCAGGTGGAAACTTATTAAAATGTAGATATTTATCGCATTTAATATATAATTGTAATTAAAAAAATATTTGTTTTTAATTACCTAGATGACAGAAGATTAATTGGAAACTTATGCAAATAACAAATGGCGATTGAACGTTTAATTTGCATATTACAAATTGGTTTACAAGTGCTCGGGTCTACAAACTCAAACAATAAGATCAATTAGAGCTTGTTTCTGGCTTTCGTTTGTTCTGGTTCGATGGCAACATCACGCATACGCCACCTTGACAGCTTCGGCTGAAATTCTGGCATTCCTGAACCCTTTTTCGTGGAAACCAAACAAGAACTCTAAGCTCGCAGGCCGAAATTATTGATGCTACACTCGCATTCTTTTCCAATTCGCCAATGACTGAGAACGAAAAAGAAACACATCAAATCGAACTCAACGGGGCAGAGACACTGAGGGAAAAATATTTAAAATATATTTAAAATATAGATTGTTAATATTTTACTATAAATTAAAGAGAATATAAAGTCCAACTCTGGCTTTCAATGTTAAACGATTTAATATTTATTTAAAGGTTTTCCTGATACATTAAATCAATTTAATCTAATTTTTAAACTAATGCCCAGCAGTTCTATTTGATTGATTTTATATGAATTACATTTCAGATTAAGTCAAAAAAAAATTTTAAAAGTATTCAATTTAAAGCCCTGCTAGGAAAAAATTATCTTGGGTTCTTGGTTCAAAATGTTTGTCTTAAGTTCCCTATGTTTTTTACAAGACTTTTTGTCACAGTGCTGTGAGAAAACATTGGGGGGCAGTCACTGACCCTTTTTAATTGCCAATATACCTTGAACTCGGAATTTGGAAATATTTGCTTATTTTCTTCTCACACGAAACTTCTTTTAATAAAATATTAAGTAGAATATTAAACGAAATATTTCGAAGAACTAGGCTGAATAATAAAATAATTATTTTGCAAACTGTAACTTGAGGAAATTCTTTATGGAATTTAACCTAAAACCATAGTTTACAAATTTATTTTATTTACAAAGTATTTAAAAAATTAAATATATTTAATAAAATATATATATTATTTTTAAATTATTTAATTTAATTTGAAATCATAAAAGCTTAATCCTTTGCCGAAAATAAAACAGAAATAAACTGGAGATTTAATATAATTTTAAAGTATGTCTAAAAGTAGGCAATATTCCGAAAGCCGAATATTCTTAGCATACTTCCAGGCATTTAAAAAAATATTTTTATCTCCTGTACTAAGAATATCATAGTAAGAAACTCTAATTTTTAATAACCTTAAAAATCACATTTATTTAACAAAACACACCTAGTAAATATAAATATTTTGAATACAATTTTAATATAAAAATCCCCTTTATCGCAGTGCACGCAAAAACCATTGGGGGGCAGTCACTGACACTGAGGAACCTCCGCAGTCGTACTTTGACTCTTGCGGTCGCCGGTTCGACGTTGGTCGTTAGGAATAAAGAAATAAGTTTCATATGGCAATTGCCATTTTTGGGCGCAACACAAGCAGCAGGACAGGCCGGGAGACGACGCACCTTAAAAGTGCGGCGGGATCGCCTGGGTCGCAGCGCAACCTTTAATTGGAAGGCACAACAGGCCTTTCAAACTCCCTCGAATTGGCAACCAGTTTGGCTTCTGCCTTCCCACCATATAGTAAATATATGTATGTGTGTATATGTTGATATATAGTTAAGTGTAGTGCGGCTTGTGTGCTGCTTCTCGCTGCAAAGCCTCTTTGTGTCAGTCGTGTGTCATTAGCATCCGCCGACTGAGCTCCCAGTGTGTCAAAAGATTTGAACTTTAAAGTGCTCAGGTGCTGAAGAGCTGAGACTCAAAAGTCTAGCCCAGAGACTGGAAAGTAGACAGCGGACACTTGGACGACCAGACAGTCAGTCAGTCGGTCGCTGGCACTGGGAAAAAAATGAGGAAAATAAATGGGATATTTAAGGGAGATTAGCTTAGCAGAAGCTGATAAATAAATATATATTAGGTGCCTTTTTTGGAATCAATAATTTCAATACAAGAAGGTTTAATGAAAAAGCAAAAGAAATTCTAGTGAAGGAACATATTTATTGACTTTCGTTGGTCTTAATTTTATATTTTTAAGAAGGAACTTATTTATTAACTTTCTTTGGTCTTGACTTTTTATTTTTAAGCTTTAAGAAATTTTCTAGATTTATTTAACAAATTTAGTATACCTTTTTTTTTGAATATTCAATCAAAATCTCTCTTGTCTTGCCTTATTAATATTTTAAGTTTAATTTAAACACGCTTTTCCTAAGACAATTGATTACAAATCAAACCTAAGGTTTTCTGTTCACAAGTTCACTAGTCTAGCAACTTTTATAGGCTAAAATGACCTCCCTTAATTAGCTGCAATATTTTCGCAGAGTGTATGTGAATTGCTTATCACGTTGTTTGACTTTGGGGCTCGTTTGAATTATGCGTGCTATCTTCCATTGCCATTCCATTCCGTGCCCTGGCCAGGCGAGTAATTCACGCCGCAATTGTCTCTTTCGGGTTCTTTTTATCACACCTGCCGTGCACCGCTGGATACCACACACACAGTACACACACCGTACACACACCGCACACACCAAGTGGAGTGCCATGGAGTGGAGGAGTACTCTGCGAAGAAGTGTAGGGTACACGTACTTCCACTTTGTGGCTGCTCTTTTCATGGCACGTCCTCCTCATCGAGTGTGTTTGCCTTGGCACTCGCATAGAATTCGTTAGTTTTGGGTTTGTCTATTTTTTGCCTCTTATTTTATATATTTTTTTTTGTATAGTTAAAGTCAAGAAATTAGCTAAGGTTTTTGGGTATAATTAAAGAGCTTGAGTCTGGAGTCAGATAGTTTTGTTTGCTAAAATCGGAGAACAAGGGGAGTTAATGGGTGAACTTTGCAAATTTATTAAACAAAAATTCCAGTGAGTTAATTTACTAATAAAAAGGTTAGGTTTCTTAGGGTTTTTTCAAATTATTCTTAAACAAAGTTTTAAACCATTAGGGGTTTTAATTTCCTAGACAAAAGATTAATATTAAGGTTTCTTCTAAGCATTATATTATGCTTTATACATTTTCTAAAAAGTTTAAATTTTATTTATGGTTTTTAGAAAGCATCAGTACAAAATTAAACATTTTCCATCACCTGCTCATATTTCCCCTTAATATTTTTAAAGTAAATACCCAGCTTCTCACAATAATCAATCAACCTTTTTTTTTTAAAAGAGTAACCCAAACACAAAATGAAGTAATCTCTCAGACAGCCGAAAAATTACTTGCCCAAATAATATAATTAAATTATTCCATTTAAAAACCAATTGAGCCCACCAAAAAGCGATTCGACATAAAATGAATTGGCAAAAAAATGCGATTAATAACAATAAACGCAAAAAAAGAAGAAGAAATGCCACACCCGAGGCTCTTGGCCTTAGAACCCCGAATAAAAAAAAAACGCAGAGCCGAAAAGAATCCAAAACAAAACAATAGGAAATACTATAAGCCCGTCGACTGGCGCTGGCCAAAAATAGCAAACCGAAAAACCATTTAATAACAATATCAATAATATTGTAATCCCAAAAAAGGAAATCAAAATCGAAGCTCATTTTGAATTGCAATAATCAGAATTCGTAGACCCCGCGGCTCTTGAGAATTTTGTGCGGCATTAGGCGGCTGATAAATTATATTTGTTAAATGACGAACGGGAGTGTGGGCGCCGCTATCAATAAAAATTAGTTTTATTAATAACAGAGGAGCCCTCCCAAAACAAAAAAGAAGCGATGGATACTTGTTAGATTTTTGTTTCATAAACACGGAGAGAAATAGTCTTTTTGATAAAGAGAGCTAATACTACACCCAAAAAAAAAAGAAGAGTTTAACCTTTCTACGCGTTGTCTTAAAAGTATACTCAAGCAGTATAACGAGTTTAGTATAAATTTTATACTTAAAACTATCAAATGTATACTCCAAAGTTTAGTTTTTATACTCTATAGTTTCAATTGTGTATTTTTGAGTATTATTTTACGAACCTACATCGAAAATTCGATAACATATCGCGCTAGCTGGAATTTAGTGCATTTCTGTTTGTCGCGTTAGTAATTATTATGAAATATTGGTGCAGATGAGTATAAAATTTATACTTTCGTAGTATTAAATTGTTAAGCATCTTATTAAGAAATTTTTCATGCTCAAGAGTATATATAGAGAAAATATAGAATTCATGTAACAATCGTATAGGTAATATGATGATTTTTTTTTTTGGTGTATTTTAAAGAACATAATTCAGACAGACTTCGTAGTTTTTGATATTTTAATATAAGAGATTTTACTCGTATTTAATCAAAATATAAAACTTTTTAAACAGTTGTATAATTTATAATAAAGCCCAGAACAACATAGTTGGGAATTATAAGCCCTGTAAGAAATATACTAGCTAGTTTTAGAAAATCTTAGAGAACAGAACAGAACAATAGTCTTCTTTAATAGCACTTAAAAAATGTTTATTCTAATTTAATGATATAGTTAAATTATGAATATAATATGGAAAATATAAAATAAATTACCTAATTTTAAGTCATTGAAACATTTTCCCAGTGTAACTTATTGTTCTTTCATTTTTTTTTTCATATTTCCTGCTCTGCTTTCGCACATTTCGCACATTAATTGATAAATGCTGCTCTTATCAATTTGTGATCAAAAGTAATTAAGTTCACGAACCGAACGTGGCTAATTGCCAACATCATTGGAAAATAAAAAAGAAGACAAACAACAACAAAAAACAAAAAAAAAAAAAAACAAACAAAATATAAAGAAAGAAAACACACAGAGAAACCATTAAGAAGTAACAAAAGACCATAAAATAAACGCGTTAAAAATGTGCAAATATGTAATGTGCGTGGTGAGACAACAACAACAACATCGTAAGCAACTACAGCTACAACAACATAATTAACAATTACACAAAAGAGCTTGCTGAGTGATAACAGACTTTTTGCAACAACTACAACAACGGCTACAGTTAATGTAACAGTAACAGTGGGAGTAACAGTAACAGCTGATCTGAGATGGCGCTTTCAATTACCGTTATTCTGGTGACTCTCTTCACAATTGCCTTGCGGCTACAACAACAACACAACTGTGCGGGTGAGTGAGAAAACAAAATAAATTTAAGATGAAGTAATAATTCCATAAAATATAACACACACACAATGAGGGGATTGAGTAATTCTCGTAGAATTGTGTGTGGATCACAAGGCAGTTTGGCAATTGAATTTATGCTGCTTAAGCAATTTTTCCAGAGGTTTGTAAGGGAGAGAAATAAACCAAACTTGACCTTTAAAATTTGAAAATATTTGTAGAACCACAATTAGGGCTTTGGAGGGATTTTTAAATAATATTTTATACTGGCAAATTGGTTACGAAATGCGTTTATATTCGGCAGACTTCGAATGAATATTACATTTTTTTTATAATAAATATTATGTGATTATTATTCCCTTTATTAATATAATGTTTATGATTTATTAGAATATAAAAAGCTTGCTTAAAGTAGTTTCTTCCCTCTTTTTTGCACTAAAACCATTACTTAAATTCCGCAAACAGCACAAGCTAAGAATAAACTTTTTTTATAAGCACAAACACTTAAAATCCTCTAAAGTTTTACAATCTGTACTCTGTGGGTAGTAAAAAGTGCCAAAAAGTACGTGCTTCTTTAAGATCTTTAACTGCAATTTTAACCTTTGGCAAAATACTTAGAAAATAAAGATCTTAAAGATCTTAAAGATCATTAACTGCAATTTTAACCTTTGGCAAATTACTTAGAAAATATACTGGCAAAAAAGGTAGTTTCTTAATTCAAATAAATATTTTCTGCAAATTTTATGCTTAAAGACAACCCATCAGTAAACTTCTACCAATTGTAACTTTAATCGTTTGATTAATTGAAGTCGTTTCACTTCCAATCGATTTATCAGTGTTGAGTGTGTGCGCCCATTAAACTCCCCTGGGCGCTTCACCTGGTTTTTAAGCAAATAAAGAGCTCATAAAAGGCAATTACACTAATTTGCATCGAGTGGCGGTGCACAAATCCCGCAGATAACTTGAAACCAAACAGTCGCCTCGTGGGAATGCAACCGAAGATATGGAGTAATAAACTCCGAGCCCCCTTTTACGATCCTTTTTTCAAGAGGGGAACCAGTGCGAGTTCGGTGCTCTTTTATGTGCACTGCTTGCCGTAGCTTAGCTCAGCTCTTAATTATAATTACAAGCAACAGAGTTCTATGAGGCCCACAAGGTTTCATCTGACGCAGCCACAGGTACGGTGCACAGGTGTGAACTGACGGCCTGACAAGCCGGTAAGCGATATGTTTCGTGGGCTGACTGACTGACAGAATGACGGTGATGGACTGGACTACCGACAAACCCCCAGGGGCGCTCCATCAAAGTCCAATATGCTTAGGTACTGAGAAAAAATATCTGCTGAAGATCGGTTGAAATATGTTAAGTTCCATACTTTATTCCCTAGTTTATAGAACAAAATTTAATTTATTTTGTAATATATTTATGTCCTTAAGCTCCGTACTCAGACACGCGAAAAGTGTTCCTAAGCATTAAGACAAAACGAGAGGTCAATACTCACCCTCTCGCTCTGTCGTATTGCTTAGAAACACTTTTCGTGTGTCTGAGTACGGAGCTTTAAACAGAATCTTCTTTAATATGAAATTAATCTTAAAAGACTGTTTTTCGGTTTCATTTCCTGCGGGAACTAGTTGGGAATTATAAGTCTTTGAACAGAAATTAAAGAGTTGTACTTTTATTGTTAAGATTATTTTAATATGACTTTAAATTGATCACACTTTTGATTTTGATTATTTTAAAACTCTTTTTATTCCATAAAAGAATATTATAACTTAGTATAATCTCCTGAACCAACTACTTGAGAATTATAAGACTTTTGACATATACGTACATATATCTTACAGCTATAAATATTTAAAAGCATTTAATGCTACTTATATTATAATAACACTTTTAAAATATATTCCATCAAAGAATATTAGAATGCAGTATAATCTTCTGGTACAACTAGTTGGGAATTATAAGTCTTATTACGGAAAAAATTGAGTTATACTTCTTTAAAGCATTTTTTTATGACAACCTTTAATATGATCACACTTTAGAAATTTATTAATTTAAATACAATTCACTCCATCAAAGAAAATAAAAAAAAAACTTCCTAGAACCCATTTTATCCCTCAGTGTATGACGTGCTGGGCAAGAACACGCCCAAAAAAAAAATTATTTCATCACGCTGCGAAGACATATCAAATTTTTTTCGGGGGATGACTTGCTCTTCCCGCACAGCTGACACTCGGAGGAGCACTTTGTCCCTGTCAAGCTGAATGCACCGCATACCGGGACTCCTGCCTTCCCCAGTAACCAGTCCCCAGTCCATCAGCCGGGTCAGAGGTGTTGAAATGCCGCCGAGCAGCTGTCGTTGTCGCCGCCAGAAACTCATGAATTTATGTGCAATCAATTAAGTCAATAGGTGTGTGCCTCCGTTGACTTTGTTT
Source organism: Drosophila lacteicornis (assembly GCA_008044355.1). Classification (NCBI taxonomy): domain Eukaryota; kingdom Metazoa; phylum Arthropoda; class Insecta; order Diptera; family Drosophilidae; genus Drosophila; species Drosophila lacteicornis. Next base: position 30,098 of record VNKF01008811.1, read on the forward strand.
TATTTTATTTTATTTTATTTTATGATTGCATTCAAAGTTCGCTCACTGGCAGTGTGTTTTTCGCACTCTGCTGCAGGCTGTTTCATGACTTCAATTAAAGTGTTTTGTTTAATGACAGGCTTTCAGTCAACTTACCGAAGCCAATAACTTGACTTTGCTTATTTTATTGAGCATAAAAAAGTTTATGGAAAATATAGTAAATACTTTAACTATGGGTGCTGCGTAACATGGGTTTAAAGTCGTAGATTTTAATGACTTAATTGATAGCTATATTAGTTCTTTAAGTATTGGAGTTCAGCTCAACCTATAAACTTTACATTTTAAACCACTTTAAACTCCCTTAACTCCCATCCAATTTGTACTCCATTTCCTCTTGAAATCTCTCTTATTTTATGCCCAATCTCAATCACTTTAGGTGCCACAAAACTTTTGCCAAGTATTTCATATATTTCATATTTCCCGCACACATGGCTAGATTTATGAGCGAGCTTGACACATTTATCACGACAGCCAAGGTTGTCGTCTTGTAGGGTACTTTGCATAACAAAATATAGTAATGGCAAGGCGAAAAGCCATTCGCAGTTATGAGATCTGTCTCCGTCTCTGCCACTGTCTTGTCTGTGTCTGTCTTTATTTGTCACGCCCAGAATTCATTTTTATTTTTGCACTTTTTGCCAGATCCCAGAAATAGCATGATTCAGCTGAAGAAATCGGGTTTATAATGCATTCCCATTCAGCTCCTTCAACGGGGGAGCCTGCAATCTGCATTTACTTATTCCGATTTATTTTTATGGGTTTTCAGTTTCCTGGTGGAGTAAGCTTTACATAGCAACTCCTAAATTTAAATTACATTTTTTATGTGAAATTTATTCATTAAATAACACTTCAACAAAAATAAAATGTCAAGGATTGCATTCGACGAAAGAATTTATTTTTAAAGTATTTTTTATTAGAAGATATTTATAAAGGTAAATAAAAAATAAGGAATCTACCAAATTCTTTTTATATTTTTCGGTTTTCTTAATTAAAATGGAATAACCTTTAAATAGGATTAATTAAATGTTATTTAGGTGACAACAATTGTTAAAGAGTTCCTCCAGAAATATGTTTTTATTATTTTAAGCTTTACTTTTAAGATTAAATAAATGCCAACTTCTTATTTTCCCTCTTTCTAAATAAAGTTTTCCTTAAAAAGCTTAACAACATATTCCCTTTAATAGCCCACCCTGACTAATTGTAACCCCTATTAATTAGCATTAATTAGCATATATTCTAAGAGGCCCATGACTTTGACAAATCTATCCGAGTGGCAAAATGTTTTCAAACTTGCTGACAGCTGCAATTAGTGGAATCTGCCATCCATCACCGAGTGCTGTCACTAATGTCACTAATTTCTGGCTGTGGCTCTAGTAACTTGAACGGGAGTGTCACTTACCCCTAGACTGAAAAAGACAAAGTCTTTGAAGTTCGCTTGGTGACTCCTAGTCTGCGATTATTTCGCAATTTCCTTCCATGTTGCTTTCCATTTCTCAATCGCTTTTTCTGCTGTGACTGAGCACTTCTTTGTGCTCGGACTGGAAAAAGGAAAAACTTGTACTTTAAATGAAAATTGCATTTAAATCGATAACAACAAATTGTTTTTGGTTGGAAGAGATACACTAACTAAAGGTTGTAGTTATTAGTTAAGGTTTAGTTAGTTATCTATCTTCAAGTAGAAAGATTTTAAAGAACAAATTTTAGTATTACTTTTACTGATAAATAAATGAATCCTTAAAATATGTTAAATACAAATGAAAGCCCTAATATTAGTTAGATGTTTAAAAAGTCCCTTAAACAATAATATTTATTAGTTATATATATTTTAATTATATATTTCTTTCGCAATATTCTTCCATGTTGCTTCCCATTTCTCAATCTCTCAATAGAATATTGTCAATAAAATTCTAATGAACAAATTAAATATAGATACCTATAAGAAAAAAGTTATTGCGCCAAATTTTGAGAGCCTTATAATTGTAATACATTTGAAATAGATTTCACATCTTTAACATCTTGTCTAAAATTGTCTGCTTAAAATAAACAAAAATATTTTACATTTTCCCTTCATAAAAAGAGCATTTGAACCTCTTTTTCTTTGTATTGTTATTTATCTTCAATTCAATTTACTTTGGCTTTGGCAAAGAGAGAAAATTTCAGGGACAGGCCGACGTCAGGACAGGAAATGGAAAACACATTCAAGACACTTTGTCTACACTCTAGGATCGAGACGAGTGAAAGTGGCATGACACAGGGGGAAAGAATACTTATTAAATAATACGAATTCGAGCAATAACCAGGGCCAATCTTTGGCCAATGCCAATGTTTCCTGGAGCACAAGAAAAAAGTATAAAAAAGTGCAACAGCCCCGCAGACAATTGCAGTGCCAGTGCCAAGTAAAATAGAAAAGCACGTCTGGCCCACACGACGCATGAGTGATGAAAAGAACAATGAGCAGGGAAAACCTCGCCCAGGAAAATCTGGCAAAAAAGAAACCCTGACAAAGACAAAGTTTTCATTACGCAGCAGTAGACAAATGTGAGTCGGATGCTGGAAAACACAAATTATCCGCACGCCAAGGGGAAAAGGGAAAAAATGAGTCATCTCTAAGGAGGGGACACGACACAAAAAACAAGGACAATAAACCCCAAAGTAAACTGTAAACAGGCAAACTGTCGACCTAATTCGATGCCAAGTCAATTAATTCAAGCAGATTAATTAGTTTATGCGAAACTAGTTGACATTTCATCCAAAGGCCGCTCCTCGATGCGCGCCTCGGGTTTCGCGTCTCAGTTACCTTTCCCTCACCTGGCCAACGGCCACCAAGTTCAGGTACACGGGGACCAACTAATGGCTCTGCCAGAGACCGAGTCGCCGCCCATCAATTGTTGACAGTGTGCGGCTGTCATTAGCGCTTCTTCTGCACTGGAAAAAATTGTTGTTAAACGGTTTAAATATAAAGGAAACATAATGCTTCAGGCACAGAAAATAATTAGCTATTTTTTTAGGTATTTGACTTAAAAAAATCATTTAAAATACTATCTTTATCTGCTTTAACTTGGATACTATATTTCTTTTTTTTATTTAATTCTATAAAGTTTTCTTAATTTAAAACAAAATAAAGAGCACTTTAAGCCAAGGAATTTAAAGCCTACTTATCCCTTGGACTTCGAATATTTTTTCTTCCTTATTTATTTAATTTTAGAGTTTCCCTAATTAAAATAAATTTAAGAGCACTTTGAACCAAGTAATTTAAAGCTTACTTATCTCAGAAAATAAAACATAAGAATCTTGAAAATATAAATTATTGAACTTCAAAATAGAATTTAAATGAAAAGCTTACTTATCCCCGAAAATATATCAACATAAAAATTTAAAAAACATAAATTCTTGTATTTAAAAATATAATTTAAATTACATTTTCTTAAACCTTATATTTTCTTATAAGTGCACCAACTCCCTCAGAGTCCAGTCACCCCTGGGGGAAGGTCTATCCCGGTTTTATCCTGTTCCTCCCTCAATTTTAAGGCCATGTTTTAGCAACTTCGTGGCTTTGAGTTTTTAATGCGCCATTCGCTGGCTTTTTAATTGTCTGCCTAATAGATAACCTAATAGTCTTAGTCCTTCCCTGTTTACGCTGTTCGTCCTTTTTATGGTTGTTGACTGTTGATCAAGGTTTTTAAGGGTGGAGTGGGGTGTTTAAGCACTCACTTGCTCGTTTTTTTATAGGTTTTTTTGAGACAGACAGACCCTGGGGGATGGTAGAGGTCAAGTTGAACTCAAATCGAGAACTGATTGAAACAAATCGGTGGAAGTCGATTAATTAGGGAGAGTGGGAAGGGCTTAACCTTTTTAATGACTTCTTAGCTGAGTTCAAAATTGATTTTTTTATAAGAAAACAATTTATTTAAGGCTTTGATAATTATTTTAAGCTACTTTATGCCTATTTGAAATTTGTTTTGTTAGCATTGATTGGATAAGTACTTTGCATAGTGTAAAGCATTTAGCATTTTACGTTAAGATTCCGCCGAGATTAAATTAAATTAGGATTAAGTAATAGGAAGACTGCGGTCACACTACGATTACAAGAACGAAATCAAACACATTAGAAAGTAAAAACTTAAATATAAATAAGAATCTACATTGAATCCACGATAATATTTTTTTTTTAGATTTTACATCCCTTATAATTTTACTTTCTTCATAATTACCCAACTTAAAATAAGTTATCTAAAGCTCTACAGTAAACCTAAACATAAAGAAGTCCCTTCTTATTTGCATATCCTTACATAATTCAAACCCTCAACATTCCCAAGCAATAACTTCACTAAAAAAAACAAGTGAGGGACCTCCACTAAAATAAAGTGATTGCTCCCCACCAAATCAAGCCTCACACCTCTCATACACACACACCGCATAGAGGGAAATGTAAACAGTTGGAATAAATGAATAAAAAGCCGCTAATTGGATACCTCCAACCCACCAACCATCCACACTAAATGCCTGTCATAATTATGGCCAAGCTTTCGAGAGGTAACCAAACACAGGGGCCCACAGCACACTCCACCCTACGCTCCATGGAAACCGAGTGGGAATGGGAAATTTCCTTGATATGGCCTTTGGGTTATAGTACACATTATAAATAATAAAATGTGTTCATTACAATTGCTGACGCTCAGGCATGCGAAAAATGCTGATAAAATATGTAGATCAGGCGACCCGAGCAAGCACAAACACGCGCGCATTTCTAATGACATTTTAAATGCGTGTTTTTTGGCGCCCCACGAGGGACCTAACCGCCCACAAAAAATATATTAATGCTGTCAGCGTTCCTAGTAAAATATGCGTGTGACATGGGAGGAGGAAACGGGTCCCTAACAGGATTATGCCAGCTCTCATCCTTGGCTGATTCGCAGCAAATGATGGCGCCAGTCCTGTTTATGGGTGAAACGTTGGCCCCTGATTAAGTACCAAGTGCTTCGCTAAACATATTTGTAGGGATAAAGAGAACTATGGCTCCAAGGCAACGATTCTTGTGCACACTAATCACACTTTATTTTAAATTATGCGAAGGAAGGAATTAAAAAAGATTTTTAAAGAGAGATTGAGGGAAAATTACGAGAGTTTTATGGGGATATGAGCCAGACAGTGTTGGAGAATATATAAAATAATGGTTATGGAAAGTACTTTAATAAAGAAACTACTGTGGGAGTTTGATCGCAGTAATTGTTTATTTATTAACTATGTGATAGCAGCTTTTTATTCTATTTTTTCCTGCCACCAATGTGGCCTTAGAGATCAGAGTGACCAACTCCACTTTTTAGCTTAACGCCAGAATCACTGGCAAGGGTTCAGAACCCACAGGGTGTTCCTCACACTACTTTAAAATGAAGAAATAAATAACTTACTTAAGAAATGTGATAACAATAAAGAGTTTTAAAGGTAGTAGCTATTGTGGAGAGTGCCTAACTTCTTTCTCAGTAGAAATTTGTTGCTTTTAAAATTAAATTATCCCATTTGACTTTACCTTCTATTTTTTGAAGTTAACTAAATACCCTATCCCAAAACTCAACTATTTGTAACTCCATTTAAACAGTTAATAACCCCGATAAGAATAATGACATACACCTCCAGTCCCAACATAATTAGTTCAATATTTCCAAACTACCACCCTCTCGATATAAATCAGTGGAACTTCAATGCGTTTAATTTCTATTTATTCAACTCATTAAGGCCATAACTTGCCCAACCCCCCAACCTATTGACACCATAACATTACAAGAATTCGTTCGTAAAGGGCCGAAAATTTGTAACCAATTATGCTTGGGGTTGTATTTTTTCCGCCGAACAAAAAATAGACCTTATCGCTATCACAAAATCAATACGCAACTTGATGACGCCGACTACAAATATTACGTAGATTCAAGGGGCAAGGGCTGGAGACAGGCGTCATTTTGATAACCCATATGCTAATAACTAATATCTGTATTATATTTATTTATCGCTTGTTTTGGACTCTGACTCGTATGCAAACACACGACCACACAGCACAATCGTGTGTCATTAGGATGGGAGTATCTTATCGAATTACGCATACGCCCCGTTCAATGGGGTGTTGGGGGTGGTATTATGACCACCTCTCACTCTTTTTCTCCCTGTCTCTATTAAGGTCAACGCGGTCTTATTAAACTAAATCGTTTGATTGGATTTGATGACGACTGTCAAGCGTGTGTCGGTCCTTTTCCTCTGATGGAGATGATGATGATGATGATGGGCAAACAAACCCCAAAAGTGATACCAACCCTTGGGAGTAAATATATTTTATTGTGGAGAGGGTTGGCACTGTGGTTTAGAGAAAATTTTGGGTTTGGGAAATGTAAGGACTTATTTAAGCTCCACAGAAGAGTTTCTTCTTCATTATGATATGAAATATGTATAGAGACTTAAAGTTTCTTAATTTCTTATATACTTCACTTATCTTTTTAATATTTTCTAAATATTATTAACCAGTAGAGGTATTGTTTATTTATTTATCTAGTGGTTTCCTTGCTTTCCTTATGATATTTAGTATTAATATTTATATTTAAGTCAAATAACTGCATTTGGATGCGTTATTTAGGGAATAATGTGAAGACTTTACAGGAGTTTTTTGGTATCTAAGATATTTCAGTAAAAATATTTCCTTCAGAGAAGGATATCTTCATAATTATTTTACAAATCCATCCAGAAAGACTTTTTTGAATGTTATTCTATAGTTTTAATATCTTTTATACATTTTATAATTCAATATAACCTGTAGAGGCATTGTTTACGGTTTTATCTAGTGGTTTCCTTGGCTCCCCAATGATACATAGTATTAATATTTAAATTTAAGACCCATAACTACATTTAAAAGCGTTATTTAATCGCCAAATTAAATTTCCTAAATTAAATATATATCTAAAAATTATTTTTAAAATCTTCCCCATTAAATATTAAATTCTCAACCAATAAACTTCAAACCACTGCCAAATTGTGAGTCCAGGAAATGAATATTAATCCGCAAATGGCATCGAGAGGCCTCCACTCTTCCGCTGAGTGGGTCAATTGTGGCAACCACTTGTGGCAGCATCAGGCGATGCCTCACCACTAACCCAAACAATGACCCCCAACCCAAGCCCTCTTGCCATGACGCCATCGGACATTAACTGGATTTTTCCAACCCTCTAACATTTTTCCCTCGATTTTTCCCCATTTTCCCACAGCAGCCGCCGCTGATGTTTACTTTCCCAGCACGGCGGTGAAATTCAATCTGCCCATCAACGAGGAATCCGAGAGCATCTTCTCCAAGATCCCGCTGGTCCAGTTCCAAGTGCTGCGCATGGCCAGCAACCGCCTGGCCAGCGACTACATCTACAGTCTGGAGGAGAATGCTCTGCTCCGGATCAACAGCTCCTCCGGAGAGATATACATGCGCACCGACTACAAGGCCCTGAATGCGAGCTCCAAGTATGTGGTGACCGCCTTTCCCCGAGATCAGCCGGAGCACGAGCTGCTGCCCATATCTCACCTCACGCTAGAGGTAGTCCCGCAGTCCCTGGAGGATTACTGCTCTGAGCTGGAGCACATCTGCTTCTGGAGCCGGGCGGAGTACAGTGTGGCCGAGTCGCAGGGTCAGTACCGCAGGCGGGACTCCTTCGAACCCGTGCTCATTGGCGCCCTGAACTCGCGGGCCGCCAAGTATCTGTGTGCGCCTGTCTCCCTGGACTACACCCTGACTGCCGGCAGCTCGCACTTTGTCCTGAAGCAGAATCGTCTATATACAAGGATGCCCCTGGATCATGACGAGTTAAATGGGCTGAATGCCAAGGCGGGACAGCTGCTGGCCGGGATCACCTGCACGGTGAAGCTGTCGGCGCGGGAACAGAGGAAATTCTCGCGCAGCTTCCATATCAGGTTACTCGATCGCAATGACAACGGTCCGAGGCTGCAGGAGAGCGACTCCCGGTTCGATTTCTACCTGGATCAGCCCTACTTTCAAGCGGTGAGTTTTTGGGATTTTTAGGGATATTCAAGGGGATTCAGGGGGATTCCAGGGGATGAGGATTTGCGGGGAGAGGGTCACTCGGAGCAGACCCTGCCCAGACATTCGTCTGCCGGCTGTCTGGTCGCTCATTCACTGGGTGCGGGCTTATTGAATTCGTCCATGATGAACGCCCCCTTGACACGCAACCAAAGGCTGGGGCACTCGGAGAAATTATTACTTTAAATTATTAAATAATATTCAGGGTGGGAAAGGTGGTTTCTTAATTTTATATATTTTCTCTAGTCAATTTTGTGTTTGAGGAAAAAAAATTTGGAAGCATATTTCAATTTGAAGATATTATTACCTTAACTTATTTCATCATTTGAACGGTGGAAGGTTGAAAGGTGGTTTCTTAATTTTAAATATTTTTTCTAGTGAGTTCTAAATATTTTAAATAATTAAATATTTAAATATTTTTCATAGTGAGTTCTTTGTTTTAGGAAATTAATAACAAATTTTAAATGAATTTTACACTTTGAAGAAATTATTACCTTAACTTATTTAATAATTTTCAGATCAGGAAATGTGGTTTCTTAATTTGAAATATTTTTCCTAGTGAGTTCTATGTTTTAGGAAATTAATAAAAAATGTTAAAAGAATATTTCATATTGAAGAAATTATTACTTTAACCTATTTCATAATTTTTAGGTCAGGAAAGGTGATTTCTTAATTTCAAATATTTTTTCTAGTGAGTTATGTGTTTCAGGAAATTAATAAGATATTTTGAAGGCATATTTCACCCGGAAAATGTTTTTTAAGCTCAGAAAAATATACTTTTCCTTAACCCTCCTTCCTTTCTATATTATTTAAATAGTAACTATAATTCCCAGATTTATTTGAAGTGTATTAGAAACCTCCATCAAAGGAAAGTCTCAGTCCCGGTCACCCTGCCATTATTTGGCCATTACCGCGTCTGGGTTCGAGTTGTTCTATGGGGGTTGAGGCCTCACTGCCTAATAGATAAAGTTGGCCACAACCGCGACTTCCTTCCGACTCCAGCTCCAACTCCGACTCATGTGTTGCCATTAAAAACGCGTAACGTTTATGGGCTTTTATGATTGGAGCATGACAGACAGGAAGGGAATGGAAAGAGAGCAGAGGCAGGAGCAGGGCCAGGAGCTGGAGCACAAGCCAAAGCTGGAGCTGGGACCTCGGAGCTCCTAGTGACTTCAGCGGGGGAGATCCCTTAAAGTTGCCACTGGAGTAAATTATGTTGTCGTGTCCGAAACAAGCCAAGCCTATCCCCAAGGATCTGGCGAACTGTGTCAGTCCAGCTGCAGATAGTGCTCCTCATTGTCCTGCCCTCCATTTGCCTGGAGTAATTGGTTCTGCACTAAAGTCCCAGCCATTACAAATTGCGCTACATTTAAATAATGTAGCCACAATAATGTTTATTTTATTTTATTTTATTTCGTGGCAAGTGCTGGCGACATGTCCATGTTTAGGTCCACATAATAAAGTGAACAAAAGCCTGTTGCCCTGAGGGTGTGGTGAGGATCTGAACAGGGTTTGTCAGCTATTAGATTGGAGATATAGTTTTAGATACTAGGAGGGGTTTATGTAGGAAATTAGAGCATTTCGAGGGGACACAGAAAATGTTCTGGAATTGAAATCAATGGAAATGTTGCCCAAAAGTATGCTACGAAATGTTACAGGTTGAGATTGGTCACTGTTTATATTTTATTGAATACTTTTGGGAGCCTTTTAAAATGATTTAACTACATAAATTCTTTTTTATTAAGTTTTCTATTTTATATAAGGAAAAAGGCAAATTTTCAGCATTTATGTAGATTTAAAATTAAATTAAAAGCTGGTTTAAAGTATGCTACAAAATGTTACGGCTTAAAATTGTGAAATTTATATTTTTAAATATTTAATGGCATACTTTTAGACACTTTTTTAATTGATTTTAATAAGGAAACCCTTTTTCTATAAAGAATTTTATATAAATGTGAATATTTCTAGAACTCGAAGCCCTTTCTAATGTCTTATTTTAATTAAAAATTAAATTAACAACAATAATCCCTATACGTGGGCTGCTATATATATTTCTGGCCTAGGCAACACTAAGTGTTGTTAGGTGGAATCTGACATTTCCATTGAAAAGTTCGACATTTTTAAGCATAAACGTACTCAGAACGGTTTGACGTACGACTATCATTTGTGTTGTTTACAGTTACTTAAAAAAATCAATTTCGCAAAAAAATGGAATTAACTCGTGAACATTTTCGTGCGATCATTTTTCACAACTTTCGGCGTGGATTATCACGACAAGAGTGCAGCGATGAACTTAAATCTTTGTATGACTATGAAGCACCATCCTATAGCACTGTGAAAAACTGGTACAACGAATTCAATCGTGGCCGACGCTCCCTCAAAGACGAATTCCGCGAAGGTCGTCC